>CM034531.1:18492870-18562095 GCA_020002185.1 Paraescarpia echinospica
TGATGAATGAGTAGGTGATGAATGAGTAGGTGATGAATGAGTAGGTGATGAATGAGTATGTGATGAATGAGTATGTGATGAATGAGTATGATGATGAGGTGATGAATGAGTAGTAATGAATGAGTAGGTGATGAATGAGTATGTGATGAATGAGTATGTGATGAATGAGTAGGTGATGAATGAGTAGGTGATGAATGAGTATGTGATGAATGAGTATGTGATGAATGAGTATGTGATGAATGAGTATGTGATGAATGAGTATGTGATGAATGAGTATGTGATGAATGAGTATGTGATGAATGAGTATGTGATGAATGAGTATGTGATGAATGAGTATGTGATGCAGACTTGTCTTATCAAAAACTGCTTCCGTTAAAGGTAATTCCATACAATAATTATGACGTGTTTTGATTGTCCATAGAATTATCTGTATTAGCAATGTCGATGCCAGCAGTAAAACATTTGAGCATCAGCATATTTTTATCTAAGGCAGGTACGTCAGCGTTTGATGGCTATGTCACAGATTAGAAATTTCGCATTAACATACAACTGCTCATGTGCAAATAAACAACTCTACATCCTTCAATGGACCTACTGTCACTCACTGACTGCACACAAGCGAAGCTGTCAGGCATGTCATATATTCTGTGTTTGTATCCATTGCTGTTAAAATGCCCTTTTTTGATGGAAAACTATTGCCACAGATGTCCGATGGTATATATCTCTAAATCAACTTATATCTTACCCCGGCTGATGTGAACGTTCACACTGTCAATATGTTCCATTTGTTGAAGATCGACTCCCAACCATGACTTTGTTTGAATGCTTACAGAAATACCAGACAGATTACCATCAACCACTGATGCTACCTGGGAAAGATTCTTCCACGCAATGATCGGTTTATGCAGTGCTGTGTTCTCCTGCACTGCAAGAGACAAACAGAGAATGAGTGGGTTGGTGGGCAAGTGATTGGTGGGCAGGTGATTGGTGGGTAGGTGATTGGTGGGCAGGTGATTCCATGGTGTGTAGGTGATTGGTGGGCAGGTGTAGCATTTCTGCTATTTCTGGATGTTTAAATCTACTTTCCTGAGGTTTAATTTTATAAATGAGGAAGGTCAAGCCAGTAGATAGACATATTGTTAACCAACCGCCTTAGTTATGTAATTACAGCAACTCGGTTGCAGATGCGCTCAGTGGGGCGTGGTATTCTGTTGCTAGCGTTTCTAGGCCAGCAGGTGGTTTCACTGTAATCTTAGAGGGTGTTCCACAATGCCTAGTTTGAATTGTATATTGCATTAGCCAATAGAAATGATGGAAACCTGTCATATGATGTGTAATTAGGTCCGCTTATATAAACGTCTGTTGTACGCATTTCGCCATCTGGGCGCTGGCGAAGGACTGGGTCAGATCCAGGGTTGAACGAGACAGGTTGCCCTGCTGCCAAGAGAATGGCAAGTCAAGATAGTCACTTTCAAACCATATTTTAAACTAAACATTAATCCTAAGCAATAAATATAACCAAGTCGCCCACAGTCGGCCAACAAGCACTACGTATGTAATCTCGTCCCCTAGCAACGATAACGCTACGGCCTACGCCTACGGGCCCACTACGGCTACGCTACCACGACTATTTCCATATCAACATAACGTAAACCGTAATCGTTCCATCGTACGCAATTGTAGAGATCCACTTTGATCACAGGCTGACATTATTAACAGAAGGAAAACAGTACCCACAACAATAAACTTTCTACTAACAGGCTCTCCGTCAAGACGTCTTCCCAATATCGCCCTGGGGCCCAACTAGGGCGAAGACCTACATTTTCATTCGCACCACACCAACGTCTTGATACTCATGCACTCTTAAAATTACTAGTAATTTTGAAACAGCGCCGCAGCCTATTCAACTTGGATCTTTAGCACACCACTTCAATCTTATTTCCAATTATTAACAGTCACTATACCGACACTGGTTATACCACTCTTTTGACAGTCACCTGCGCGCCAACCACAATCACAACAATGTTCCAAGGGTCCCTGTTCGTGCTCTTATTCATATTAGCCACAAATCGATTCCTTACACAATCCTTCGATGCCTCTGAAACTGACTCAATAAATGGAATATATGCGTTCTCACGCCATTCCTTCAACTCATCCCATCTGATGTGGCCCAAACCAAAAAGTAACAAGACGCTGACAATACTCGCCCTCTTCCTCTCAGGCGACATACAAACAAACCCATGCCCAAGACAACTCCCCATATATCCCTGCGGCTTCTGTGAGCTTGCTGTGTCATGGTCACCCAATGAAGAAGCCGTATGCTGCGATGAATGCAGCATATGGTACCACCGGTCATGCCTAGAAATGTGCACTAAAGACTACAGCCTGTTGCAACGCTCGAACGTACAGTGGTTATGCTGTAAGTGTCAAACACTTAATGTATCAAGCTTCACATTCAGAAGCTTCGAAATTTCCCCAAGTTTCTATGAACCCATTGCAAATGAGAATATTACCCTTAAATCGCTCTCCCCGACCTTCAACCCCCTCTTCACCAGCAGCCCCAAGTCGAACCAACAAATATCAGATAAAGCAGCAAGAAGACCCAATAGCTTCTCACTCTTCAAAAAAAGCAAAATCGACAAATTCCAGAGGAAGTTCATCAGTATTTGATCTTCCACAGAAAAAAACCCTACGCGTCATGACCATAAACTGTCGCAGCATAATGAACAAAAGAGCCGACCTGGAAGCATCCATAAACTACATAAAACCAGACGTTATCTGTGGCTGTGAGTCCTGGCTTAGTAACAACATAAAGTCCAATGAAGTGTTCCCAGATAACTACACCACCTACAGGAAAGACCGCAACGCAGTAGGAGGCGGTGTCTTTGTGCTAGTACGAAAAGACCTCATATCCTCTACTGAACTAGACCTGAATAGCGACTGCGAAATAATGTGGGTCAAAGTACAACTCCAAAACAAAAAGAACCTACTAATAGGCTCATTCTACATGCCGCAACGCTGCGACAAAACAATACGTGAACTAAATAAATCCCTGACAAAGATCACAACAAACTCGAAGCAAAAACAAATAATCCTCTGTGGAGATTTTAATTGTCCCGATGTACTATGGGAAACAAGCACTGTGAAAACGTGCGCACCAGAGCGATCCATCCAACAAGCCCTCATTGACACAACAGAAAGTGCGCAGCTTACACAAATTCACACTAGCTCCACTAGAGAGGGCAAACTACTAGACCTAATCTTTACAACAAATCCCACTGTAGTGACAAACTCTGCTTCTGTGCCAGGGATATCAGACCACGACATCATCGTCACAGACTTTGATATAAGAGTCTAACACCAAAACAAACAACGAAGAAAAATTCACCAATTTACTCGCGCTGACTGGGACAATCTAAATGCTGATTTCATCACCCTGTCTAATGAAATAAAGACTCAATACACATTAGGTGCATGCACAGAAACTCTTTGGACAATCTTCAAAAACGCACTAGCGAAATCTATCAACAAACATATCCCATCAACACTGTCATTGTTTCTTGTTTACCTGATGGCATGTTCGTTGTTGTCAACACTATCGTTGTTTCTCATTTACCTGATGGCATGTTCGATGTTGTCAACACTGTCATTGTTTCTTGTTTACCTGATGGCATGTTCGATGTTGTCAACACTGTCGTTGTTTCTTGTTTACCTGATGGCATGTTCGTTGTTGTCAACACTGTCGTTGTTTCTTGTTTACCTGATGGCATGTTCGATGTTGTCAACAGTCATTGTTTCTTGTTTTCCTGATGGCATGTTCGTTGTTGTCAACACTGTCATTGTTTCTTGTTTACCTAATGGCATGTTCGATGTTGTCAACACTGTCGTTGTTTCTCGTTTACCTGATGGCATGTTCGATGTTGTCAACACTGTCATTGTTTCTTGTTTACCTGATGGCATGTTCAATGTTGTCAACACTGTCGTTGTTTCTTGTTTACCTGATGGCATGTTCGATGTTGTCAACACTCGTTGTTTCTTGTTTACCTGATGGCATGTTCGATTTTGTCAACACTGTCGTTGTTTCTTGTTTACCTGATGGCATGTTCGATGTTGTCAACACTGTCGTTGTTTCTTGTTTACCTGATGGCATGTTCGTTGTTGTCAACAATGTCGTTGCTTCTCGTTTACCTGATGGCATGTTCGTTGTTGTCAACACTGTCGTTGTTTCTCGTTTACCTGATGGCTTGTTCGTTGTTGTCAACACTGTCGTTGTTTCTTGTTTACCTGATGACATGTTCGATGTTGTCAACACTGTCGTTGTTTCTTGTTTACCTGATGGCATGTTCGATGTTGTCAACACTGTCGTTGTTTCTTGTTTACCTGATGGCATGTTCGATGTTGTCAACACTGTCGTTGTTTCTTGTTTACCTGATGGCATGTTCGTTGTTGTCAACACTGTCGTTGTTTCTTGTTTACCTAATGGCATGTTCGATGTTGTCAACACTGTCATTGTTTCATGTTTACCTGATGGCATATTCGTTGTTGTCAACACTGTCGTTGTTTCTTGTTTACCTGATGGCATGTTCGATGTTGTCAACACTGACGTTGTTTCTTGTTTACCTGATGGCATGTTCGATGTTGTCAACACTGTCATTGTTTCTTGTTTACCTGATGGCATGTTCAATGTTGTCAACACTCGTTGTTTCTTGTTTACCTGATGGCATGTTCGATGTTGTCAACACTCGTTGTTTCTTGTTTACCTGATGGCATGTTCGATTTTGTCAACACTGTTGTTGTTTCTTGTTTACCTGATGGCATGTTCGATGTTGTCAACACTGTCGTTGTTTCTTGTTTACCTGATGGCATGTTCGATGTTGTCAACACTGTCGTTGTTTCTTGTTTACCTGATGGCATGTTCGTTGTTGTCAACACTGTCGTTGTTTCTCGTTTACCTGATGGCTTGTTCGTTGTTGTCAACACTGTCGTTGTTTCTTGTTTACCTGATGGCATGTTCGATGTTGTCAACACTGTCGTTGTTTCTTGTTTACCTGATGGCATGTTCGTTGTTGTCAACACTGTCGTTGTTTCTTGTTTACCTAATGGCATGTTCGATGTTGTCAACACTGTCATTGTTTCATGTTTACCTGATGGCATATTCGTTGTTGTCAACACTGTCATTGTTTCATGTTTACCTGATGGCATATTCGATGTTGTCAACACTGTCATTGTTTCTTGTTCTCAAGATGCATAAATATAAAGAGCTAAATAGAATTCAACTTTTTGATGATACTGTGGTAAAGAGCGAACGGGTAATTAGTGGTAACTTACGTGGCTCGCTCTTTATGTTCGGTTGCTGCGTTGCGTTCTGTGGTCGCCGTTGATCCTGAGCCAGCACATCGGAAGTATGATGTCTTGCTCGGGTGGATCGTTGTGGCGCACCTGGTATGGGTGTGGTTGGGGTTTATATACAGGGCAGGGGTATTGGTGTGCAGTGGTGTGTGCAAGGGGTAGTGGGTGGGTGTCGATGAGCAGTGCTACCATCTGGTGACTACCACATTCCTCCCTCCTTATGACGTTTGATCGCCAACCATATATTCAATTTGAACTCCATTTTTAAACTTAATATAATTATGTAAGTAATAATTAACAATTTTGTTAATCCAACAACCTAGTCAATTTAATAAACCAATTAATTTAATAATCGTTAAATAAGTATACACCGTGTATAACGAACGTATTACCAGTGATTGTTATGGACAGGGTTAGTACTATAAACATTCAAAAACTAAAACTCTTCATAACATAGTAATGTGGTGGGCAACGAAATGTTGTTGCACTAGTCTTATTTGACCAGGCAGTGCAAGTGCAGGGTTCTGTTGACAGCATAAGGGGGCTGATGCCCGGCTGTCGTGATATTTGCATTCTATACCTTATAAAACGCTTGTGCGTTGAGGGTGGCCACGCGAAGCACTACCCAGCTTGGCAGATTGCGTAGTGCTGCAATGTACCGTGCCTGATGCACCAGCTCATATGGGTGTCCGTTGTTATGACCCCGTGGTGACAACAGGGGGGCATCTGTTTCCAACACCAGTCGGTATAGGTCGATCTGTCGTGCCAGTTCGCTAAATCCTGGAGCGGACACCGACTTGTTGGTGATTCCAAAGACACCGTTGGTAAACTGCCGTACACACTGCCTGTAGTCTGCCAGACTACCGGTGAAACAGTGCACATGTATAAACTGGCGTTGATGTGTGTGCTTTTCTAGTATTGCCAGAGCTTCGCACATGACACTCGAGAAAGGAACGCGTGCGTTCCCACGCAGGTGGAGAACCAGCGGCTTTTCCAACTCCTTAGCCAAGGCAATATGCTTTTCTAGCAATAGTCGTTGGCTGGGAAGCGAATGTAGTGGCTCCGTATAATCGAGGCCACATTCGCCTATCGCCGCGCAGTCAGGACTGCAGATCTTGGCTTGCACCCTGTCCCATGATTCACTATCAAGCGACTTTGCCAGTCGAGGGTGAACACCGTATGTGGTTTTTATAACCACCGTCTGATGACTGACGGTGACCCCCTTTATGACTGGTCGCAACCAGTCGTCTGGAAAGACGCGGTTATCCACCACTGCGGTGAGGCTGACCTTACTATCACCTCGCCAGAGGGAGAAGGCCGTTTCCCACGCTGGGACAGGTTCCGTGATAAAATCAAATGGAACAGCAGTTCTCTCCTGGGTCCCTGTCTCCTGGTGTTTCCTCGCCCTCGTCTCCCTAGCCTGCAGTAATTGTAGGTGGCAGTGGGCATCCATGGCGAACTCCGTTATAATGGGAGTCTGATGTAGTGAGGCAGACGGGACTAGCCATTCCCTGAAGATGTCCTGCTTATGGGGTGGCATCTCCGCCAACATCCTGTCCATGCTGTCCCAGTTGAGGAGCGCCACTGGGTGATTGGGTGGACTCAGCTGGATGTTGACGGCAGCGATAGGTCGGCCTATCATCTCAGCTACTTCGGCTAGCATGACCCGCATGGCCATGTTAGATCGGGAACCTTGCTTTGGGTACCATCCTCTCTTTCTAAATAGGACGACTAGTTCCTCAAATGTGTGAATGAGGGCCATTCTCCGTGTACTCTCGAGGAGTTCGATCATGGAGTATGCCCACCTAGCAAAATGTGGGGCAAACTCTCCTTTTTGCCTATCCTCCACAGAATGTTCGGCCAGATGCGCCCGTAGGGGAGGTATGGCGCCAAACTGCTGCTCACATAGCCAGCAAGCAGTATCCGGATGGAAATGCCAAGGTAAATGTGTTACCTCGACATGGAGTCGCATGTAATTGGTGGTTACGTTACACACGGTGCACTTTCCTAGCCCAGCTTGCACCCTTCTCCTCTTTCTGGGTGGGGGCATTTCGGCAGTAGACGACGCATGTTGCGTCGCCTCACACCCCCTCCGTCGTGACAAAGTTTTCTGTTGTGAAGGTGCTGGTGGTAACTGTGGACTGTTGTCCGCCACCGTGTCACATCCATCATTAAAGGAGACGGGGGTGGGGGGATGGGGGTCTGTGATTTCTGGCCCCTGTTTCGTCGCCGCCATCGCTTGCCGAATACTATAGGGGGGGCCCTGGCCTCGAGGTCTCTGGCCCCTTCTCCCGTGACAGAACTATTGTCTGTCGCCGCTGGTGTTACCCCTGTGCATATGGTGCGTACTAGTGGCGGTGGTGCAGGAAAATTGTGTATGGTGCGTTGGGGTGGTGTCCCTGTGTATAGGGATGACGTGGTAGGGATGGTCGCGTGGGTATTCTGTAGCAGAATTGGGGTTCGTGCGAGGGGTAGTGCATGGATATTTTGATTCGCTGGTATCTCCGTGTATAGAGGTGACGTGGTAGGGTTGGTCGTATTGGTATTCGGTAGCCAAATTGGCACCCTGGCACCTTGCACTACTTGGGCGTATGTGGGGGGCGGACGTGTGTGGGCAATGGCGTCTAATGACACCTGCACGCCACCCAGTGTCACATGTGGCACCAAGTTGCCTTGTGCTGCGTTCACTAGGTGCTGGAGGTCGCCCAGTGAGGCAGTCCGAATAGAGACTGACTGGGTTGTTGGCCGATTTTTGGGCCTCCAGTTCCTGACAGGGCTAATGGTACCATCAGTATCGGTGGCACCCATCTGTAACATAAGCATTGTAATTACGGTTAGTCGTCATACCTGCAGGGTCGATTGATGAGTCGACCCCCGCGGGTAATTCGCGGGATTTTCCCCTGTGTGGTGGTCATTTCCAATTCTCGCCTGATTAGTGGTTGATTAGCGTTGAACAATGACTCAACCCCGTCTAGCGGATCATCAATGGACGTGACCTCGGTGGGAGGCTCACCCAAATTGAGGATTGCCTGTCGTTTCCGCCTTACCCATAGGGGGATATCACGGTCGTCGCATACCCGAAGCTTGTCATGGTGCTTCACGTATTCCCGCTTACGACCCGCGATACGGTATAAGAAACGCGACACTACTTTCGTAATTACAAATGGTCCCTTCCATATTGGGAGTAATTTCTTACTTTGCCCCAGTATTGTCCCAGAGTTACGGATATACACTAGGTCACCCACATCAAACGTTCTTTCTCGAATTGGGGCTCGGGTGTCATAATCTTTCTTCTGACGGTTTTGTGCCATGCGTAGATTATTCCGTGCTGCAACAGAAGCTGTCCGGATTTTCCCAACCAAATCCTTGAGATAATTAGCCGGTGATTGTCGCATGGAATTTACGTTAGGAAGCCCGAATAGGATCTCCTCAGGCATGCACACTTCTCGTCCTAATAGCAACATATTTGGTGTGAATCCGGTATTTCGATTCACCGTGGCTCGTAGGCTCATCCCCAGTGTAGCCAGGTGTTCGTCCCACTTTGTTAATGTGGCATACCGCGCAAGTGTCCACAAACAATTGGCAGTCCCGGCGCATACAGGGCCAGAAAAAACTTTTCCCTAGTTTTGCGAAGGTTTTATCTCTTCCCCAATGTCCTCCAATGCGATTATCGTGGATCATTTGGAGGACTTCCTGTCTCATTGATTGAGGTACTATTAACTTTAATGTATGGGGACCAGTCTCTTCCTCCCAACAATAATACAAGACCCCATCCTCTATTTGCAGTCGATCCCTATTATTCCATAACTTGCGGGTACCCACACCTTGGAGTTGTAAATCGTTTTGTGTAGGGGATTACGGGTCGTAATTCAGTGTCTTGCATTTGGGACTTTCGCAATTCCTGTGAGCTGTATTGGTGCATGTAGTTTGGGCCAGTTTGTTTCTCCCCCATTATACCATTAACTTCACTGGATACATTGAGTTGTCTCGTTGCTAATGGTACTACATAGTCAATTTCTTTCTCGAACGTTCCCCACTGGTTGTGTAGTTTTGTACAATATGTACAGCCACCACAAGGTAGAGAACTAAGTTCTTGGCCAGCTTCATAACAATTGCATATTTCATGTTCTTCTGGTATTCTTGATAATGCATCGGCATTGGAATGTCTAACCCCAGGTCTGTGTTGGATAGTCATGGAGTACTGAGACAATTCCTCCAGCCACCTACCAAGCTGGCCTACAGGGTGTTTGAAGCGAAATAACCACGTGAGTGACCCATGATCTGTCCTTATAGTAAACTCACGGCCAAGCAGGTAGTGTTTGTAATGGCGTGTGAACATTACTATAGCCAGCAATTCCTTACGTGTGGTGCAGTACCGTTGTTGTATTGGCGTCAAGGTGTATGACGCAAAGGAAATTGGACGTATTATTCCATTCTGTACCTGATACAGGGCTGCGCCAATTGCCACGTCTGAGGCATCTGTAGCAAGGATGAATGGGTTTACATTGTTGGGGAAAGCCAGCACTGGCGTGGTTGTCATTACGTGCTTTAGTTCTTGAAATGCCGTTTCACACGACTCCGTCCATTCGAATGGCTGTTTTGGTTTGGTCAATGCATAGAGTGGTTTCATTTTTTCAGATAATCCCTGAATAAATTCCCTATGATAGTTGACAAATCCCGTAAACTTACTCACTTGCAAGGCATTCATTGGTCGTGGCCAATTTAGTACACTCTGGATATGATCTTTAGTGACGGAAACACCCTCTCGGGACACTTTACGTCCAAGGAAGCGAACCTCTGTGCTAAACAAAGAGCATTTTTTTGGTTTTAGTTTTAAGTTGTGTACCTCAAATCTCTGGAGAACGACTTCCAAGTTTTCGAGGGACTCCTCAAAGCTCCTCCCCAGTACGATTACGTCATCTAGGTATACTAGTACTTTGTTCCATGCGAGACCGCGTAAGACAAGATGCATAACCCTTTGGAACGTGGCAGGTGCATTACATAAACCCTGGGCCATTCTGACATGTTCGAAGAGGCCATATTTGGTTAGGAACGCCGTCTTATGACTGTCGCGTTCATCTACCATTATCTGCCAATACCCGCTGGCCATGTCTAAAGTGTGGAACCACAGAGTACCTGTCAAATTATCAATACACTCTTCGATCAAGGGCAACGGAAAAGCATCTTTAACAGTTTTCACATTTAGTTGTCGATAATCTACTGTATATCTTACTTCCCCATCTTTTTTTCTTACTAACACGGGTGCAGATGCCCACTCTGATGAAGATGGCTTTATTACTTTGGCATCAAGCATGTTATTCAGTGTCTTCTCCTCCTCACTCTGGAATTTTAGTGGAGTGCGTCTTAGTCGCTCTCTGACCGGGTCTTCATTATAAGTGCGATGGCGTATAAGAGTGAATCTTCCTAAATCGTTACTGTCCTTGGAGAATACGCTACCACATTTAGCTAGTAATAGCCCCAATGCGACTTGTTCTCTAATAGAAATGTTCTTCTTTGCTTTGGTAAACATGTCCTCTAAGTGTGGAGGTATTTGTGATTCCACCTCCTTAAGCATAGTGGAGACTTGTGTCTCGTCTTGGCTATCATCTGGAATAAGAGATACTGCTATAGGCGATGGTGTCTCATTAATCATGTTTACCTCTTCCCACGAAGGCCCATTATCACCACTAGTATTCCCCGTCATTTCAGTACGACTGACCTGTATGCTTTCTCGACAGGACTCTGAGCTAGTATCTAATATGGAATCCATTTCCACAGCCTGGACTAGTATTTTCCCTCTCTGCAATGTGACTGGTTTGTTGGAAACGTTTATAATCTCAATAATAACGGGTCCAATTCCCCCATTAATTATACAAGATGGGATTATTAACTCGTCTGTCATTTCCGGTGAAGTAACGTAGACATTGCAAGAAGGGTTAGTGCACTCTACCATCACATTAGCTCTATGTTTTGGGAGAATTACAGTGCGTTGCGCTACTTGAATTCTACTAATACTGTACTTCACTGCTGGCCCCTTCTTCATCAGGGCATGAACAGTGGTGCCGTCCATTATTACAGTGCTGTTATCGATATCCACAATACAGTGATGCTTTAACAGAAAATCAAGCCCAAGAATAAAATCATCTGTTATCGGTCCCACAGCCACATCGATGTTGTACTGATTTTGTTGTATGGTTATTGGGAGTTTCTTGATTAAATAGCACTGCATATACGAGTCGTGTTCTGCATTCTTAATGGTTATGAACTTCGGGGTCATAGTGCACACATGTCCTAATGAATCAATAAAGGATTGACTGACCATTGACATTTGGGCGGCAGTGTCTACTACCATGAGCGTATCCTGCCCATAAATTGTGGCTGGTATTAACAGTGTGTGGCCTACTGTTGGACTTCAGGTGAGTACTTCTGACTGTCACATGTTCTCCATTATCTTTGTCCTGTTTATTGGACATGTCTAGGAGCTCATTGCTATTTGGGTGTGTTTGTTGGTCAGTAGTCCAAAGTGCTTCTGTAGCTGTTGTATTTACTTTGACACCTGCCCCAATACTACACAGAGCATCTACTTTAACACCTACTCCATCACCATTGTCCTGACTAGTGGATATGTTGGAGGTTGTATTAGCACCTCGGTGCCTTGTCTGGTCAATCTCCCATTGTGGTATTGTAGCTACCCTAACGCTCGCCCCATTGGTGATACCTACTCCATTATAATTGTCCGAACTGGTGGACATGCATGGAGTTGGTATGTTATTATTGTGTGTTGGTTGGCCAATACCCCAAAGGGTGGTGGTGTGGACCCATGGCCAACTGGGTTCACCTTATTTAGTTTGACGGTGGTTTATCCGTCCCATCACTTTTTCTGTTGGAAGTGGCGGGGAGATCACGACGAGGACTGATACTTCGGCTGTAATTGTTATCTGGAAGCTGATAATATCTTCCCCGGTTATCATCATGAGGGGAGTTATGAGTCATATACCGTTCACGAGTATCGTCCCGATTATCCTCTCGTGAGGGGTTATGGGTCTTATATTGCCCACGAATATTATCATCCCTCCCACCATGCCTACCGCCATGCTCACGAGTCCTATATCTCCAACGCCGTGCATCCTCCTCCCCATTATACCTGCCATCACGTTGACTGTCTCGGAAACCCCTTCTACTGTGATGTCGTTTAGGGCTGCGATACCTGCGACTATCGTCAGAATCCGTGCTATTGGTGCTATTACTGCTATTGCTACGGTGTCTCTGAACCTGACGTTTCACTGGCGAGTCCCGTCGTGATAGTGTATTCGAGCATTCCCTGGCCAGATGACCCTTGCCTCCGCATTGGAAACAACTCAGGGGAGACGGGGAGCGCCGTCTCTTATTGGCACAGTCACGTGACCTGTGACCCTTCCCCCGCATGTGAAGCAAGTGTCACTTGGTGGGCGTCCCAGGGATATAGTTGACTGCTGTAGCTGTCTCACTACACCCTGTACTACCTGGTCAACCAAAGTTGTCTCCTCCGAGCATTTTCCGGTCAAATTGACTGCAGACTCATCGCTGAAGGCAACTTGTCGGTTAGACAGGTTACGACCGCCAAATGTACGCGTTGCACATTGGATGTGCAGTACCGCTTCCACTGCCGTCCTGATTGTTGTCGGGTCACTAAATTTCATGGCTTCCTGGGCGGCATTCCGATCGCGGATGCCCCGTAGGAAGGCTGGTACTGATAGGTTATCATACAAGTCCTTGTTCATATCCGGATAAGCCTCCACTGTTAGTGCGTATACCCTATCTGCGAAGGTATCTAAACTCTCACCCTCCTCCTGTTTTAAAACTGACAACTCTGCTCTGAGAGTTGTCCTAGCGACGGGTCTGGTGTGGCCATATCTCATACCGAGGTACTCTATGCAATCACTATAGTCATAGCGTTCGTCTTTGGGTAGGCTTCTATGAGCCGTTAGAGCTGGCCCTCGAAGGCATGACACCAATCGTATCATCTTTTCATTTGGGTCCCAGTTGTAAGCCTCGGCTATGAATTCGAACTGGTGAATCCAGTTATCCCATTCACCTGGTTTCCCATCAAACTTGTCGATAGTGACATTTCTGTCACTTGGCCTACGAGATATCTCGAGACCATTCCTATTGTCCTGGCGTCGTCGACTGTGGTTGGGACGTTCCATTGGTTGGTCATCCCCAGGTTCAGTGAAGTACCGATCATGGCTAGATCGTTCGTATTGGTATCGTTGCGGACCATCGTAATCACTGTTGGGGAGGGTGTCTCTTGTCTCGACATGCACCGCTTCCGTTGACAGGGACTTGTGCTCATCGCGATGCTTAGTTTCTGTTTGTGCGTACTTCGGTCGGGCTCCTGAAGAGAACCCGGCACATATTTCCACAACCGGGCCTCTTTCCGGGCCGAACACCTTTGCCTGTAAGGCACGTACGGTTGCTTCAATTGTGTCCTGTTTGTTTAGTTTTTCAGTTATTTCAAACAACGCTTTCTGCATCGATTCGATGACAGATTCATTCCTGTCAAACCTATCCTCTAGTTGAGAGAATCTGGCCCCAAGCTTGGTTATGCTGTCGTATATACGCTCTGTTGAGGCTGTACGACTAGGGCTACCAAATTCAAATTCGTCCGTTTGTTTGACATCCTCTGTAGTTGTTTGATTGTCGATTTCTGAATCGACATTCCCATTACCCTGAGGTTTTTTTTGTCGTCTTGGTGGTGCCATGTTCAGTGGCATTTAGTCTGTCATTATATGGCTATACAGTACGTTTCAAACTGTGGATGGTATACCCAATTAGTTTAGAAGATGATTATTTTAAAAGACAACTACCGGACAATAATTTATGAATTATCAACTATCAATTGTTATCTGTAATAAGGCAGTGTAAAAAAATTCCCCTTCATGCCGTTCTATATAGTTGCAAACGGTGGAACTGATATCCTCGACTTATTGACTAATGTCAGCGAGTTATCGTTAACCAGCAGCGTTATTTCAACTAGATAACCAGTTTAACGAATGTTGTGCGGAGACAATGAATTTAATGTTGGCATACAATGCGAGTGGACAATGCGCTTTGTCCGCGAAGTCACCCGTGTGTAATTGCCAATTGAACCACGCCCTTGTCGCTGCGTGGCGAGGTACAAGGGAATGTGCGAAGTATTTAATTACAGTCAACTAGCATCGCAATATATACAAGCTTCGTAGTCAAAATGTATATGTACTTGGACAACATAAATATAACTTAGTAAATTGTCGTATTCATTGTTCTCCTGGGCGTTACCCGTATAACCAGTTTGCCGTTTTTCCGAATAAGTTTCGGTACAAAAATAGACCGAATAAACGATAACGCGTATAATTTCACACAGTCTAGTCGAATTGACGTTTGAAATTATATCGACTTAGTTCCCTCGGTAAACTGGTGGCGTAGTTGTTGTTGTCATGGGCGTTGCCCCGTATAACAAATTCGTTGTCTTTCCGAATAAATTCAGAAAAAGTTGAACGAATGAACGGAACTGCGCAACAATTCACATAGCATCGTCAATTTGACGTTTGGAATTTGCGACTTAGTTCCCTCGGTAAACTGGTGGCGTAGTTGTTGTTGTCATGGGCGTTGCCCCGTATAACAAATTCGTTGTCTTTCCGAATAAATTCAGAAAAAGTTGAACGAATGAACGGAACTGCGCAATAATTCACATAGCATCGTCAATTTGACGCTTGGAATTTGCGATTTATTTGCCCAAAATGTATCTGAATAACTTTTCACGTTGGCCTACAAAGGCGCGTGGACGTACATACACTTCTGGTACCAATGTGGTAAAGAGCGAACGGGTAATTAGTGGTAACTTACGTGGCTCGCTCTTTATGTTCGGTTGCTGCGTTGCGTTCTGTGGTCGCCGTTGATCCTGAGCCAGCACATCGGAAGTATGATGTCTTGCTCGGGTGGATCGGTGTGGCGCACCTGGTATGGGTGTGGTTGGGGTTTATATACAGGGCAGGGGTATTGGTGTGCAGTGGTGTGTGCAAGGGATACTGTTTGGTGTTATGCACCTAACAGAGTTAATGCAAACTAACTATTTCCAACTATAATCACATTTTTAACGTCAGTGGTTTACTGGTAATATTATCTCAAAGTGGAAAATTCTAATGAAATCTTCGATAACACGAAGGGAGCCACCTTACTGATGACGACCAAAAGCAATCAATAAACGAGCAGCATTATTTTTATCGCGGTGTTCCCATGATGTAAGCAATGTTGTCAACAAATGTACACATGTTACGGCATACGCTGTACAGTTCATTCTGTTCGGCTCATTTTGAAGAAACGTGTTTCGAAGTGGATGTATATTTGTAATGCTATGGGACAAGACCCGTCGAAACGTCGGCAACGTCGGGTTTAGAAGCTTGGAGCAATGCCGACAATATTTAGTTACAGACCACAGGCACAGCCGTCGAAACGCCGCACATTCTCCGTCTAGCGCGCTGTCGGGTGAAGTCAGATCGCAAGAAGGTTAGTATTGAGTATTCAGTACCTAAATGAAATCTTGTACCATTTCATATTGCAGGATCTGACGATAGTTTGGGAATGGTGTCGGCAGGAACTGAACCTCAGACAGACTTAGCCTCGGCTCTGGCTCTGAGGAATACCTGCCTTCCACCGGGAATTTGACTTACTTTGAATTGATTGGTATCACGGCCGCGTGAACAAAGGCATAGATATGCTGGAAATAATGTAGAACTACATGACACATTGAAGACTAGAAGAAAGCCGACGACCATCAAAAGTTAACGGCAATCAATTCGCGTGAGCGATAGTATAGCACTTTGATTAACGTCACCGGGCAGAAAAGTCTGGAATTGTCGCTATGACCCCATCAGAATGTTTTGTAATAACATTAGGCGGAATGTGTTTGTGTGTTAAAATGAATTTGTTGTAAATACATTATGTTGAACATTTGTCTTATAAAAATCACTGACCGATGACCATTGATAAGGGTTCCACTAACTACCCATCAATCAGCAGCAGGGAAATGCTGGATAATCAGCTCCCATTACATAACAGTGACAATGTTTTTATTTCATTAAAAGTGAGTGACAATTCTACTGGTGTATTTGGAATGATAATTGACAATTTGACAACTTTGATTTGATTTTATAAACATTCGTAGGCTCCAGATGCACAGCTATCTTGTTATAGTTAGAGGAAGGAAAGTAACGGACACAGTGTAACGGTATAAAACGTAACACACTGTTTATATTATTATAACTATTTTATATATTATAAAAGTACTTTTATTTTAAAATAAAGTGTGTGAGGTAATCTTTGATTTTTTTAAATTTGGTGTCTTATAATTTATTTAAATGCCAGTGAATAAGTGTCACTTTTATGATGTTGAAATTCAATCAATATATACATTAAAATGTGTGATGTTTTGTATTTGCAAATTCACCACCTGTTTCTAATTTTAACAAATCATTAAAATAATTACTTTGAAAGCCTAATCTGCAATACAGGTAATTAGCTCATCCATCACTTGAGATGCAACAAAGATCAAACCCTTCAAACCCACTTCTCCATAAACCACTTGGTAGGCAGATACCCAGGGTTGGAAAAAATCATGATTTTTTCGAAAAAATCGGATTTTTTTGATTAAATCGGATTTTTTTGATTAAATCGATTTATTGGATTTTTTCAACATTCTCGACAAATCTTATAAGAAATATTGTTATAATATGTTCCTGACAGGCAAGCTGACAAAATAACACTGATCAGAGTAGTTCAAATAATCAGATTTTGACTAAGCTGGTTTTAATTCCAAATTGAGGATACACCTTATCTATACTTTGGAACCCATCTCAAATTGATCTTACTCATCTTAGGTACCCTGGGGTAGCTGATTAAATCAAAGCATGCAATTAGCTGCAGTCAGTTGGTCCTTGGCAGGTGACAATACAGATAAAGGTATGCCTCTCTGCCCTCTTCCCAATCAGTCAAAGTCATGCCTCGGTGATCACATGTATCACTTGCCTCTGTCACTTGCCTAACACAACATACCAAAGTCCAAGCAATACACCAAGCAATTATTTAATTGACCACAGCTGTAAAAACATGTGGGCCTAGTAATTAAAAAATGTCAGCTGTCATAGATTTCAGGATTATTATTATAAATTTAAGATAATCTGAAGAAAAAAAATCGAAAAAATCAATATCTTGATTTTTTCATGTTGATTTAATCAATGATTTAATCGATGATTTAATCAATTTGATTAAATCAACGCCAACCCTGCAGATACCAATTGCAATTACCAGTCAGGTTCTAGGCTTGGAATAAAACTGGTGTAAATAGAGAATTTAGGGACTGAAAGAGCAGATAAGAGAAATTATGAATAAAGGAAACCAACCTGGGTTATGTAAAGGGGCAGTACAGAAGGGTTTTTATTCTGGATTCACGTCACCCAGGTTTCGTTAGGTGATAAACCCTGTGTGTGTGTACTGGGACGTTACCATTTATAAATGTAAATTTCTATAAGAAATAATTGTAAATGCAGTAAACCTCGCCTAAGTCGGATTCACCTAAGTCGGATCTTCGCTCAACTCGGACAGAATTCCGAGGAACGGTTGATTTGTAATGAATTTCCCATAAAAATCTTTGTGTAAGTCAGATCTTTGCCTAACTCGGAATAACTGAGTCGGTCCATTTGATCCGAGATAATGTGTTTTTCCTCGCCTAAGTCGGATCGCAGTATTCAACAAAATCACTTGGCAAGCTATAACCTTAGAGATCCATGCCAAAATTAAGCATAAAACTGTTTTAATACTGTATGATGTTGCTTGTGGACATCAACATTTAAAGAGTTACCGCGTTATTTACAGTTACCCAAGGGCTTTTAGAGGGTTGCCTTTGGTGCTGGGATATGTCATCTTCAGCGAAGTCAGATTTTTGCACAAATCGGATTAAATCACTCGGTTCGATTGAATCCAACTTAGGCGAGGTTTACTGTAATTTGTTTTGATCAGTTCATTCAATTCCAATTGAATCTGTTTTGATTTTTTATTCAAATGTATGTGTATGTTTTATTAGTTTAATTCCAAATAAAATAAGAATTGATAGTATGTCTGCGACAAACTATCCTTTTCACATAAGACGGGTTTAGTCGCTGCTTGCAGACAATTGAACCTAAATTCCCATTGGTGTAAAAAAATATCACAATATTATTTTTGTACTGGTTTTACAATTTGTACTTGAACTGATACTTATCTCTCAACCAAGCAGCAATGTAGCAGTATGGTTTAATTGGTTGTCAGAAAGTTGTACATAAAAAAGTAACAAGAATTAAAGTAACACAAAAGTAACATTATTGATATTATGATTTTATTTATTCATTATAAAAAACTACAAATTGAAGAAGGCAATATATATTAACATTTGAAATATTGATTGTTTTAATTTTTAAACTCAACGTGATTATAAATTGAAGTTCTAAATGTCAAATTGCTGTAGCCCAAAAATTACTGGAGTTGAGAGGCTCCTATTTTGGTTTCATGTTCATCTTCTCAAGGGATATCACCAAATTGATTATTCAAAAACTGAAGAATTGAGTGCAACCAATTTCAGAATTATTGGTTACCTTCACATAGAATGATCCACTATATGACCATATTATTAATGATAACAAACACTCCATAATTAATCCAGACATGATATTTATTCAATATCTGTCTCTATTGCAGACCATTACACAACCATTGTCCAGTCGCATTCCGCTGTCCCCAAGGCCTACTACATCTAGCAAGTCTACTGCACATCACATCAAGTCGGTATGTACGGCATTATTCACATGGAAACTCTTATTGATTTCTCACTTGAATTCTACATTATCTTATTTTATTTACTTATTTTTGTAATGTGATAATTTAGCAAATGCTTTACACAATGTCATGTTTTACAGATTCCACGAAAGAGGGTTGCTCCTACTTCCACCATTACACCACGACATGTTCTGCCAGCTCTTCCCCACCTGACAAAGTACTCCCACACTGGACAACTTGAAGTATTTCACAGTTACCTGCTCAAGTACTGCTCCAAAAGACAGCACTTCTTCTATGAAGGTAGGACAGAAGTCATACATTGCAATAGGTATTTAGTTGTAAAAAATTGACCTCAGTCAGTCTAATACTGTAATAGCACCACTAACGTATTGTGGCATGGTAACATAGTGGTTAGATCATCAGAATCTTTTAAGTCTCTGCCATTTCAAAGCTTGAGGAGTTTTGCTCACTCCACATTGCTCCAGTTCACTCGGATAAATAAATGAGTACCTGACAGTGATACTATTTTCGTAGTATATGCTGTGTGGAGCTGAATACTTCCCAGAGGAGGATGGTGGTTGAATGGACAGGACTGTCAGGTGTTAACTATGTCACAGAGATGGCGTGAATACTTCACAACTGTATTCACTTATTTTAGTGTAATAAATTCTCCATGTAATAGTAACGATAACAAAATACAGTCATTGTATATACCATATATGATACATGACAAAAACGAGTGATGATAAATGCAACTGTGGAGGACTGTCATAATGGGATGCCTTGTTTGTAAGGATCAATATTATTTTTTTAATGTCTGATTATGAATACTTGGCCATTTGAGTACGATTCAAACAGTCAACATTTTTAAACACGATTACCGAGTGCAATTATAGAAGACATATTTATACATTATTGTCATTTGGAAAATGGCGTTTCAAAGTTCACCGAAAGCCAACCAGTCGTAAGGAAAGTAATTCACAGTACTAACAAGATATAGATGCTGATGGGTTTGTTGATTTTTGTTGGTAAGAATTTTATTACAATACTGTATGACCTGTTTATTATAGGGACGAAAGCACGGCTCATACTCTCTGCTCTGGTATGGAAGTTCTGGCCAAGCCCTAGCGCAGACAACCCTGTTAACGTTGCAGATGTCTGGTCAAGAAGGCGCAAGCAGTGGGTGCTGCGAACAACAAAACACAGCAGCAGATTTACCTGCAAACCCAAATGCCTGTGGAAAGAGTGAAATATGTCTTTGTGAGAAATCTGAAACAGCCAGGAATCACTGTCCCAACTGGAATTGCAGTCCTTGGGGCAGATGTGCCCAAGCCAATGAAACATGATCTGCTGGCATCTAGAGGCAGTCGATTTGTAAATAAATAGTTAATCCAACTATTTATTTACAAATCGACTGACAATTGACAAGGACGTTTCAAGGGACTGGCTGTTTTGTTTGCATTTCCACCTACAGCCATAGTTTTGTATAAGGTGACAAATGCATCCTCTAGTTTAGTCTAGTTCAGTCCTCAAGTGCTAAGTTGAATCCCTCATGTTGTGTCCAATCGAGTGCAGGGAAGTGTGATCGTATTTGATGGCTGGCACACGTTGGTATAACTCTCCGTACCTTTCGGCCCAGCCTGCCATGGATCCACCAGATGAACTGTCTATATGCAGCCCACCTCAGAGACCTGAAATAAAATAAGGCTCAAATAAATTTACTAACATTGTCAGCAGGTGATGTATGAAAATAGGTTTGAGGTAGTTAATTTCCTTGTCAAATTGGTATATATCAACAAGCAGTGTTTTTATGAAATCATGTGAACCTTTCTTCAATTCTCGCATAGGCATGCTACTCAAAATGTTCTAGAATGATCCTATGTTGTTTACTATTAAACATTAAAAAATGTTGGCAGATTTCTACTAACTATGCCTAGTATATACAGTTTATGAAACTTCATACATATTATGTTTATACATTTTAAAATTGCTGTTGCTTTGCTTGATGTTCTGGTTACTGTAGTATTATCGTCATTGTTGATATATGTCAATAAATATTTAACAACACATTTCACTGCTGTTATAAAACATGAATATATACTTACTCGTTCGTTGGTGGGTCTAGTTGCCAGTTATCTAACCGAATGTGATTCATAGCAACTAGTATATTTCCTTGGCCAATCGTAACGCATCGTAGTCCACCTGCAACAAAGAACCAAGCGTTTAAATGAAAGTGTTACATGAATGATAAACAAACAGGGATTGTTATTACTACAGTGGAACCTCGCTATATAGTGACCTTGGTAATACAGCCTCGGTACAGTATAGGATATCAGTACTACCGCTAGTAAGATAACTTTTATTCAATCCCAAGGGTGACCTTAAAAGTGAGGTTCCACTGTTCCATTCTGAATGAAGCCAATGTCACAAGCAGCATGGATTAGGATTGTTTTTCTGTATTTATACAAGAATTATGCCACCTCTATAAAATTAAATTCAAGCCTATTAAAAGGACAATTAAAGGAAATAAAAATAAGGCATTAGCTAAAATCCTTTTCCATGTGTACACAAAGTTTAACATTGTACGTAACATTTGATAACATTAAACAAATACATAAAAATACATTTGTAGCATAAATTCGATTTTAAGCTCGTCTGTGAAGCGATTCCCGCAGAAAATGAAATTTTAATGAGCTAGCCGATCATGTGGTATCGTGACGTCACTCATGACACACTCGCATCAGGCCGACCCTTTCCATGCATTCAGAGCATGTTTACAAGGATACCTTTTGGGTCGAAATGAGCGTCATAACGAGTTACTGTGCAATATTCCGACGTAATACAAACACTAGTCATCATAGAGGAAAAAACATTTATCTTACGGTTCCACATGAATCAAATTTTATTCAAAACAACGAATGCGAATGGGCCTACAAGTCGACTAAGTTTCGCCGAGCTTTATTTACAAACAGTGCATTATAGTATAAAATGATTTTGTTTATATTACTTCGTGAAAACAAACAAAAAAAGTGTATAGAAAATCAAAGGTTTGCATGCTGTCAGGATTGAACCGGCGTCGCCCGATTGTAAAATAAACGACAAGTAACCAACGTGCCTACCCATTGAGCTAGCGGGACCAACGGAAACTCTCTGACTGATTTAAGTTGTTATGATAAATTGTACAACTCCGTCATATATCGATATTCTAGTAATATTATCAGATTATACACGTTATTTTATGTAGCTGGATACAATATATGTTTGCTATGTATGTTTATTGGTGTAGATTATCTCCCGTTGGTTGCATTCGATATAATTATTCTGAAAACGAGCCCAAGCTCGCCGAAACCTAGTCGACTTGTAGGCCCATTCGCATTCGTTGTTTTGAATAAAATTTGATTCATGTGGAACCGTAAGATAACTGCTTGTTCCTCTATGATGACTAGTGTTTGTATTACGTCGGAATATTGCACAATAACTCGTTCTGACGCTCGTTTCAACCCAAAAGCTATACTTGTAAACATGCTCTGAATGCATGGAAAGGGTCGGCCTGATGCGAGTTCGAGTCATAAGTGACGTCACATCTCGGCATCCCGAAAAGCGCGCCAAAAATATGCATATTCGAAAATGTCCGGATGCATACCATAAAATGTGGAATTTCTAATTCATTGAATTTTGTTGGCTTGGTGGACGTGGAAATAGATAGCAGGATGTAATATAAAATGAATTCGAGCAATAGATGTTTTTATTCCCTTTAATACTGCCACACATTTTTCTCATGATACGGTGATACACATGCATAGTCGTATACTATAGTATAAATATAATAATGGGGACACAACAGTTAACCTGTTTGTTTTCTATCATAGCCGTGGACAATTTTGAACTCGGTTCTTGGAACCGCTTTTAAAACGGCGAAGGTATAACCTTAGGTAATATTCCCATAAAATGTAAAACTGGACACTCGGACACCTAGCCCACGGCACTGGCATGAGAACTGAGGACTGTCGAGTGTCGTCGAATCGAGGTGCTACCGACCGAGCGAGGTACTTTTGCAGTTTAGGCCCGCACCTCGAGAAAACCATAATAGTCACCTACAGTCACCAAACTTCACATCATATATCTACAACACTTATTCTACACATATACATTTGTCACGTGATCAAACAATTAAATTTATTATCTTATTGATCAAAATATTCGCTTGTTTTTGAGTGTATTCATTAGTTCCACCGTAAACTCCGGCAGGTGGCGACACTTTATGGTTGCCTTCAGCCTATCCCCATGTCTGAAGTCAACCATAAAGTGACGCCACCTACCGGAGTTTCCGGTGGAACTAATGAATACACGCAAAAACGAGTGAATTTCTTGTACATTTTGATCGATAAAAGACAGTAAATTTAACTTTTTTATCACGTAATAATTATGTATGTGTAAATATATGATGTGAAGTTTGGTGACTGTAGGTGAGCGTTTTCATGTTTTTTTCGAGGTGCGGGCCTAAACTGCAAAAGTACCCCGAGCGATCGCCTCACTCAGTTCATACGTTTATTTAAATTATTACTCAGCCCGGACGTCATAATGATCAGTTATTTATACTAGACACATAAATAATTACCTTCACCGACATGCTCTGCGTGCTGACGAATCGCAGCCGTTTTCTGACAGCAGACACTCCTTTCTGAACCAAAAAATAAACTTGACACTTTCCACAGCGACACAGTCGGCGTCACCACCACACCAGCCGCCAGTCAGTTACGTCTCGGCTTGTTAGTCGCCTCTGCATTTCTACTTCCCGCGCGTCTTCGTTATCATGCTTACGGTCACCAGAACGTTCTGGTCTATCTTGCAATACTGGCCCTTGTCGTTGCGGTTGAAACCGATATCCAGCTACTTCTTAATCCATTTCATCAGACGAAAAATCAGAACCGTAACGACACGCCATCTTGTCTAAACTCAATGGGTAACATCGCACAGCGCCACCTGACGTTTTTTGGAAACACTAATACACACAAAATCCAGAAAAGTACCCAGCATTGCTTACGTCATTTTCTGTTCAAAATGGTGGAATTCATGAAATTCGATAGAGGGTGTTCAAATATTTTTTACTACTAAACTACTGACGTTAAAAATATGATTATAGTTGGAAATAGTTAGTTTGCATTAACTCTTTTAGGTGCTTAATCCCAAAAAGTTCCCTTATGTTTCCCTTTAATAGGGTACCTTGTTCCACATGAATGCATATTTGTGACCTGCCACAGAAAAGTGGGTCAAGCTGCAAAATTGTGAAATGTTGGGATATACTTGCCGATCTTGTCATCATTTTGTTAGTGAAAAACAGACAGGTACTATGAGAGAAGTGCTGCAAGAGTGGAACGGTGACAATGTGTGCCAGAAGCATGGGCTGTAGACTTATGGATAACAGTTGTGCAGTTGAACACCAGAAAGAGGGGTCGATCGAACACATGGTGTAGGTGAAGGAAGCATGCGTGTGCCTGCCTTAACTTGCGTTGGTGGACTGGTGTATTGATTACCAATGGTGTGCGAGTATAGATAAAAGTGCAGCGAAGGATGTAGACAAGATGGTGCGAATACACTGGGGAAGGCAGAGGCGTCACGGCAGACAGGAATACATCAAACAAGTTAAAAGGGAAAGTCGTAAAAAGTCGTATCTGCATGTCCAGTACCCGAAATCAGTCTCCCGAGCCAGTAATATTATTAGATCTGTATTGTCAACGCAAATGTACGGATGTTTGCTGAATCAATGGTACCTTGTCCCACTTACTGTCTTCGCCGATCGTGCATGATTGATGGAACCAGATGACATCAATAAGCAATTCCAAGAACACGCGGGTAGTCCGTTAGCCCCTATCTGCCTTTGCTATTTCCCACTGTCCTGTGTATACTATTTGAATATTTCGTCATTCTATTATTTTAATGTTTGGTTGCTTTGAACTTATTAAACGCAGTTTGGCAGGCAGCATAACTTCAACGTTATTATTCTAGTATGCGTTTTATATATAATATACACCTGTACTAGAATACATTATAAAAAAATAAAGATTTCCGGGCCTTTGAATATTTAGTCGGGCCCGCAATATGTTCAGGTTACAGGCCTGATTGGTCCTTGGCATGTTGAGCCTTATTTCGACCACTGACTCCTAGTAAGGTGGTCTTAAATGCCAAAATAGACGACAACGATGGCTATGAAAACATAACGGGAAGCCATGGAATAGGTGAAAGCATCCTCGCGCCCCAGGGTTCGCTGCTGCTAATTATGTCAGTGACAGCCAGCAGTACTCCATGGCTGATTGCTTTGCGAAACGCTGAATTTAAGCTCAGCCTATGAAATCGCTCACTCTATCAGTGGTTGGGGGCAGGTCAGGTGGTCATAATAAAACTAATTTCAACCATGGCTCATGTTACATCCAATGTTTAGGAAGTAGAAGCAATTATTTGAATACACAATACCGCTCAGCTGCTCGTGCTAATGGGCGAACGGGTTATTATATATTGGGATTCCCAGAAGTCGTTTATCCGTGTTCAAATTGGGGTATTTGCACTATTCTCACGGGTGATGCAATCACGACTGGCGAAGTCAATTACTAGTTTGATTCAACTAACTTCCACACGTCGCGTAGATCTGCCAGGGCTAGTTTTGCATGGCAAACAGCCCTGGCTTGCGAGGATGGGTGAAAGAAACAACAAAGAAGAAAGACTAATTGATTTCTGTAGCTTAAAAAACCTTGTGGTAACTGGCACCATAATATTTCTACATCAACATATGCATATGCAGACATGACCATCTCCAGGGGGGCAAACAAAAACCCAAATTGACCATGTGCTAGTGGGCAGGGAGCATAGAAAAACACTTGTTGACCCCAAAGTGATAAGGGGAGCAGTTATTGTGAGTGATCCCCAATTAGTCAGCTCGAAAGTCTGAAGCTAAAGAGGAAGCAAAATACCAGCGAAAACATACATAAATTTGATACAATAAATCTACAGCAACCAGCCATAAAACATATAATTGAAGCTATGGAACAAGTACAACGTGGTATTTATAAGACTATGGTGAAACAGATAATACCACTGTTGAGAAAAAGGTCGCCTACAAAGAAATACTTCAGGAAGTATAGAAGTACAAAAAGATAGGACAAAAATCATGGGTCAGCAAGGTCGTGGGAGCTGGTAGAAGACAGGAAACAACTGAAGAGCAACTCAGAACAGGCAAAGTCAGAAAGGATAAAGCAGAACAACAATGCTAAGTATCTATACAAAAAGACAAAGATGTCAAGAAATGCATGATACATGACAAAAGTGGGTATACAATATCTGGCCACAGAAGCAGAGAAAGAAGTTGGGAATCTGGAAACCTGTTAACTGATGGACCAGCCAGGTGGTCAAGATGGAAAGGACACTATGAGGAAGTCCTCAATAGACCTATGCCTGTCATAAAATAACTCCGCAATAGATGTTAAATTTGACAGAGTCAATCTGGCTGATTTTGACTAAAATGTGATGGAATTCTGTTAGAAATGTGCAATGCCTGGCCAAAAAATGCACCCCCAAAAATTTACCATGCTACAGGACAGCACACCGACAGTTTATTGTTTTGATCGCCATGCATCTGAAACAGAGCTCACAGAAGACTGTTACAGCCAGCAGGTCTACAACACATTGAGTGTTTCATCACTTGCTGTTATCACGCAAGAAACCGACCACAAACCTTGGTTCCACTCCTGAGCTCTACTGACCACGCTAAGATGCCTCCACGAATCCAGAGATTATGTATGCGCCATTACGTCCAATGTCATCTAAATGTCTCTGCAAACGCCCTGTCACGGGCACCAGTGGGAACTTCGTCGACTGCAGACACAGAACTCATACAGGAAGTTGAGACATTTGCAGAGATGGCAAACAATGCTCTACCCGCATCTGCAGTAAAGCTTCACCAGATAAAGACGGCTCAGAAAGGCGATGGAGTCTGCGCAGAAGTACGCCGATATTGCAGTGAAGGCTGGCCTGCCTTCATGCCGCAAACTCCCTTACTGCGACCTTACTGGGAGAGTAGGAGCCATCTCGCCATGATCGACGATCTGCTGCTCTACGACGAACGTATAGTAATCCCACGTTGCATGCGGCTCGACACCCTCAAAATAATACACGAAGGACACCTGGGAATCTCCAAATGTCTTTCGCGAGCCAACCAAGCTATCTGGTGGCCAGGTCTCTCCAAAGAGGTAGAAGAGATGGTGTCGGCATGCCACACCTGTGCGAAGGTGCGGCCAGAGCCAAAAGAAACTTTGATGTCAGCCTCCTTCCCCTCTCGTCCATGGGAGAGAGTTGGAATGGATCACTTTGAACTCAACGGAAAAGTGTACATAGTCATCGTTGACTACTACTCCAGATTGGTGGAGTACCTCATGCGTTATTGCCATTATTCAACATCATCCCATGCATATCTACGTTACCAAAATATCGCGTCTTAGCGCATTTTTTAAGCCCAAAGAAAAACCCATCTGACAGGAAACGTGCTAAGGTGTCAGCGATATTCAAAAAAGGTTCTAAGCTGGACATTGGTAACTATATGCCTATTTCTGTGCTCCCTATCATCAGTAAATTGTTAGAGAAACTTGTTCATCAACAACTGTACACATTTCTAGCGGATAAAAACATTCTCTGTTCCGACCAATCCGGATTCCGACAAGGTCACTCGACTCAAACCAGTCTTCACAACATCATGAAGGATATTTATTAATCAACAAACTATAGTGGTCTAGTTGGACTAATTGCTTTAGACCTATAAGGAGGGCATTTGACACTGTGAATCACAATACTATTATACTTATGAACAAACTGTCATACTTTGGAATTAATGCTGATTGGTTTTAATAATATCTTATTATGCATAATATGCGCCAAAACAGAGACGAGACTGTCAGGTAATTCAGTGCCAGGATCCGCGGCCAAGCCGGCGTCTGTAAGTTCTCCCTCCCGTGCCCAAATTGCACACAGACCGTTAACTACACAGAAGAAGTGCTACGAAACGTGGTGATCAGGGGCCTGGAGGATCCGGAAATCCAACTGGACCTGCTCGGCGACAAAAATCAGGACATGAACTTTGAGGAAGTCCTACGCTTTGTTGAAGCAAAAGAAGCCGGAAAACGATCAGCCTCACGCTTGGTCGACACGCACGGGGCAGAGGCAGCCAAGAGCTCATTCACTCGCAAACGACTCGACCGCTTACAACAACAGCATGAACCCAGGGCAGGATCAACCGACCAGAACCCCTGCTCCTACTACGGCAAAAAGGGCACGGAAGGAACGCCCCACAGGACATCCGACGCACCGAATGCCCCGCATACAACTCGACGTGCACCGCCTGCCACAAGAAGCATCACTTCGAAGTGGTCTGCCGGGGGAAGTACCGCCGCAAACGAAAAGACACCAAGGTTGAGCTACAGGAAGGCGCCGTGTTTGATTCTCTCTGCATCATCAACAACACCGGCCGACGTCGCAATGAACGCTTCATTGTACTTGATCACCACCTGTACAACCAACTGTCTGACACGTGGCTGAAGCAGTCCTCTAAACCTCAGCCGTTCGTCAAACTTGGTGTGGACGTCCTCGTCGATGACTACAAACTCTTCGGCTTCGACTCTCTCCTCACCCGCACCCCTAGACACGCAGATATATGGGGTGCCAGAGTTGTCTTGCCGGTATCAAGGCGATCCATCGCCTCGGCACCAATCAACGGGAACTGATACCGGTAACGATGAAAATGCATGCTGCAAACAAGCGCGGTATAAACATCATTGGCGCCCCATCTTGAGGTTCTCAGGTAGAACATCGAATGGAGTCCTCGAGACTCGTTAAATCGTCTACGTCACAGATGTTGACAACAAAGTGTTCCTCAGCAGGGAGGCCTGTGTTGCGCTCGGGATGATAACTGAGCAGTTCCCAAAGGTCGACGAGATCACCAGACATACAGCTGCGGATGCCACGTCCGATGCTCCCGATCATCTCCGTAACAATAGCGGCCTCATCACCGATTGTAACTGCCCGAAACGTGAACTGCCGCCTCCTCCACCCACTCAACTGCCATGTCCGGCAACTGACGATAACTGCGAGACGTTACGGCAGTTCCTGCTAGACTACTACAAGGGCTCGACCTTCAACACATGCGAACATCAACCACTCCCGATGATGAGTGGTCCACCCCTACAGCTCATGATTGACCCCAATGCCAAACCGTTCGCATGCCACTCGCCAATCCCAGTACCCCTACACAGGCGAGCAGATGTAAAAGCCGGTCTCGACCGCGACGTTCTCCTCGGAGTCGTCGAGCCTGTACCTGTGGGCGAGCCGGTAACGTGGTGTCACCGCATGGTCGTGTGCGCTAAGAAGGACGGCAAGCCACGCTACACCGTCGACTTTCAGCCCCTCAACAAGTATGCCACTCGCGAGACGCATCATACTCAGCCACCCTTCCACCAGGCGAGATCTGTGCCACAATGCACGAAGAAAACCGTGTTCGATGCTTGAAATGGCTACCATAGTGTGCCCTTACGCGAAGAAGATCGCCCACTGACAACATTTATCACGCCGTGGGGACACTACAGATAGAGGACGGACCACGGGGCTACATTGCTTCTGGAGACTGTTACACCCGAAGATTCGACGAAATTGTGTCAAGTTTTCCGAACAAGACGAAGTGTATCGATGACACAATCCTGTGGTCCAACGACATAACCGCGGCTTTCCACCAGGCAGTGAAGTGGCTCGATATATGTGGCAATCATGGTATCACACTCAAATCGAGTAAGTTCGTCTTTGCTCAGAACTCTGTCGAATTTGCCGGATTCGAGATCACACCAGATAGTGTCCGTCCATCCCGAAAATTCTTAGAATCGATCCTCGACTTCCCGACACCCAAGACCATCACGGACATTCGCGCCTGGTTCGGCCTTGTCAACCAAGTGGCGTACGCGTTCGCCGCTGCGGAAAGAATGCTTCCGTTCCGGGCCCTGTTGAAGCCCGGAACCACATTCACCTGCAACGATGAGATGCAATCACTTTTCGAAGAGTCTAAAAGCGTCATCATCAGTGAAATCGAGGAAGAGGTCAGAATATTTGATGCGTCACGATCAACATGCCTAGCCACTGACTGGTCCAAGACAGGAATAGGATTCTGGTTATTCCAAAAGCATTGTGAGTGCCGCGGCAACAAGCCCTTCTGCTGCCGTGCTGGGTGGAAGATTACGCTCGCCGGAAGTCGATTCACCCACCCGGCTGAGTCACGTTACGCGCCTGTAGAGGGCGAAGCCCTGGCAGTCGCTGACGCACTAAACAAGGCCAGATACTTCATCATCGGCTGCGAAAACCTCACCCTCGACGTGGACCATAAGCCGCTGCTAAAGATCTTCGGCGACAGGTCTCTTGAGGAGATTTCAAACACTCGTCTGAGAAACCTCAAGGAAAAGACCCTCGGATATCGCTTCCGTGTAGTCTACATACCAGGTGTAAAGCACCGAGCCGCTGACGCGATCTCTCGCCACCCTACCGGCAACCCCGTCAAAATGCATCTACCAGATGACGTCGCGTCCCTGCAAGATTGTGCTCTTCCCGCAGGATTACCAACACTCCCGGAACTACGCTCCTCCTTCCTGGCCGGCATCCGTTGCGGTGAAGAGTTTCAGGACGATGTAGAACACTCAGTTCACGATGCCGCCCTCTCATCACTCTGCTCCCTTAAGGCCGTCACATGGGATGGAGTCCGCATGGCAACCAATAGCGACGAGGCCATGGTCAAGCTGATGGAAATCATCGAGTCGGGGATGCCGGAATCCCGTCACGAGCTGCCAATAGAACTACGCCAGTACCACCAGTATCGCGACAACCTCTACGCTGTGGACGGTGTAGTTTTATGCAACGACGGAATAGTCATCCCCCGCTCACTGCGCCTCGATGTACTGCAATCACTGCACGCCGCTCACCAGGGCGTATCGTCAATGATATCTCGGGCAGAACACAGCGTCTTTTGGCCCGGAATTACCTCGGCCATCACTGACCTCAGAAACCGCTGCAACGATTGTAACAGGATGGCCCCCTCGCAGCCCATGCAGCGCACCACCTTCCCACCAGATACTACCGGTCTACCCGTTTCAAAGTATGTGCTCAGACTACTTTACTTACAAAGGCGTGAACTATCTCGTTACTGTGGACCGGTATTCAAACTGGCCCGTAGTGGAGCGGTGTAGAGGTGGGGCGCAAGGGTTGATCGCTAGTCTACGGCAGATATTCGGTACCTTCGGCATCCCCGATGAGCTATCATCAGACGACGGCCCCGAATTCTCATCATCCGCCACGCAGACCATCCTCAGATCATGGGGTGTTCATCATCGCCTGTCTTCAGTTGCGTATCCCCACAGTAATTGTTGAGCGGAAGTCGGCGTGAAAACGGTGAAGCGCTTGATAACAGGCAATACAAGCCCCAACGGCGAGCTTGATACTGATGAATTCCAGCGGGCCACACTACAGTACAGAAACACACCCGACAAAGACACTAAGTTATCCCCGGCAATGTGCATATTCGGACACCCTATCCGAGACTTCATCCCCATCCTTCCAGGACTTTACAAACCTCACACGACGTGGCGTGAGACACTAAGTGCACGCGAGGAGGCGCTACGGATTCGCCACACGAAGGACGCCGAACGATGGGCAGAACACACGAAGACGTTACCACCATTCATGGTGGGCGACTTCGTCCGCATTCAAAATCAAATCGGCCCCAACCCGCGGAATTGGGACAAGACGGAGATAGTGATCGAGGTTCGGCAACATGATCAGTACGCGATCCGCGTGGACGGCTCGGGCCGCATCACCATGCGGAACCGTAAGTTCTTGAGACGATTCACCTCCGCCATCAAGCGCACGACTCCTGGCTAACTGAGCATCAACGCCTTTCTTCCACCGCCAGTCGCCTACTCTGTAGCACCAGCGGCGCAGCAGCAATCAGCCTCATCACCGAAAGAACGCGCTCGACCGACACCTACGCCAACCGTACTGTTATCGCCCACTCCACCTGCGATGACTCCAGCGCCTGTGACCAAGCTGCCACCCGCTCCGCCTGCGTCCCTACCCTTGGCAGACGCCTCGCCACCACAGCCGCAATCGTCTACGTCACCCAAGCCGGCGCTACGCCCGGCTACTGCTTCACCACGTGCAACTCCTGCCGCCCCATTGCGACGTTCGGCCCGCAACGCGGCCCCGCCAACATGGCTAAAGGACTATTTTTCCACTGTTGACACTCAGTGAACTATGTTATTTCTTGTTCCTATTCTTGTTCTAGTAACACAAGCCATATTATTATTTGTCGACATATCAGTCTTCAGTGGTTTAAAGACTTGGGGGGCGTAGAGGGTTATATAGTTACTGTTATTTACTAATCCATGTATTCTGGTTGCAGTTCTCATTTAGTTGCGATCATTCGTACTGATGTACACAATACATCGTGGAAATTTATCTCTGATCTTATCTACCCACAACCTACAGCCATTAACATACAACATTGACAGATATGTGCGGGACGTATAGACAAACAGAGACCCGCACTCTGTTTTATAATATAGATGAAGCACCTAATTGCTTATTAATTCCCCCTGGACGAAACCGATAATACTGAAGGTTGCCATGACGAAAGTGGTGGATAACACCGCGGGACATCAGATCAGTGGAATTGAATTAAAACATAACATCATATATGCCAGCGGGCGCTACGTAAACGCATCCATGATCCATCACACACAGACTCTTAGCTAGGATTGTGACATTTTCCAATTTACTCATTCCCATTTCTATTTACCAGTTAAGCACATGAAAATAATAGCACAGACGTGTGTCCAATTGTCAATCTATCACATCCGTGTTTTGTTTGCGAACACTACACATATAGGTCTACTAGTTCTAGTTCTAGTTGTTTCCAGCACTCGGCAACGTTCTATTAACTGACTAGTCTGTATATATTGTGGTTATATGTTATGATTATTATGAGGTCTCATTCAACTAGCCAGCCTTTTTCAGAACATTATCGCCAAGCCGACCTTTCTATATGCTGGCACTGAGGGTGGTCACTGCCAGGGTGCTTGTCGTCCTCAGTGGTTCTTTTACGTCCCAAATTGAGACTATATATATATGTCTCAGGCTGTCTCAAAGATATGATGGAGTCATCATCATGTACCGCAGGAGCGGAAGGTTCACACACGCATGGATAGAACCACTATCAACTGTAAGCAAGTATTAATTATGGGCGTCCAACAATAAAATTTAGATTGAGTGTTGGACATGGCACAGTTAATGCAGCACATGAATGGATTATACATTTATACCGTCAGTAGCACGTACTATTCTCCTAAAACCAGCATTTGTATAAATAGTGTTATTTGTTGTTTCGACCTGTACCAGATTTGTTTGTCTACAGGTAACGAAGACTCCGTAATGACAAATAGTTTGCGAGTATCTCTGTCCAGCTATTACTTTTAATTGGGTTGGTATATGAAGTTTGATATTTCGAGGTGATTGTAATGAAAAATAGGGAACTATGTCAGCTAAACATATTTACTTTACTATGTATGTATGATGATTTAAAACAAATAAACTTCACTTCAACTTCAAAATAAACAATTTATTTAATTATGTTCTCATTACCATTTATTTACTAGCCTACACCCTTCCGTTGAGCAATCCAACTGCACCCACTTTGAGGCTGGCTCACCATAAAACTCCAATTCACCGCTAAGAGCTGATATGACCAGCGACAAGCAGACTGGATTCGGGGTTATGCGTTCATGATTTTCAATAGGCAATAACATAACAACTAATACAAATATCTGCGTACACCCAACGACATGTGTGTATATTGCATTATTATCTTTACGATGTCATATAGAAAAACATGAAATTCTGCCGCTGAAACTTTACAAACAACCTTTTGAAATATTGAGCCAACTAAGTTCCCCACACACGGGGAAGAATTCCAAAAAGTTAAAATTTACGCATGACCAAAAACGGCCTGCTAGCATGCTTACAACATTACAGCCCCAAACATACAAAACTGACTGAGAAAGGCAGGACGTACAGACATACAAGCAGAGACCCACAGTCTGCTTTATATTATAATTGAAGCACATCAATGTTGATTAATTACTACGGGACGAAACCGGGAGCGCTGCAGGTTGCTATGACGGAAGTAGTGGATAACACTCTGTGACATCAGTTAGCTGAAAATGTTTCGACGCTGGGCGGCCGTCACTACTTCGACTGTGACATCAGAAGACGGAGGGGCGGTGGTGCTGTTGAACTATTTTTCGTCGCTACGCTGCCGTACCTTCAGTCACGGGACTACATTCAAAAGGGTCTAGGAGAGCGCGGTCACGGGGGTACATACAAAAAGGGAGTGGGGGCACGCCAAATTCCAAACGTCTAAGGGGCAAGTGCCCCCCAGGCCACCCTATACACGCCTATGCTATGTACCAGCGGGCGTTACATAAACGTACAAAAATACGGTTGAATATCAAGAAACCTGGACACATATGTATTATTTCAATCAATGACCCGCTGTTAAAACATGATTAAATGAATATGCACAATTAATATGCATGATCATGTCTGACACATGTTTTACATTTTTATTTATTTTATTCAAATGTTAAATATTTGATATGCAAGCTTTAAACTTGCTTGACTGCATCTGAGTGATTAATTTATGTGCAATTCCAACACAATCTTGCTCAGAAACAAGACGAAAAATTGTCACACACACAATGCGAAAGACTTAACTGTAAATAACTCACATTTCTACATTAGTAATATATATATATTAACTGCAAATAACTCACATTTCTACATTATTAATATATATATATATTACTAATGTAGAAATGTGAGTTATTTACAGTTAAGTCTTTCGCATTGTGTGTGTGAAATTTGTTCGCATTGTATGTGTGACAATATATATACATATATTATATTCTGTTTAATTTACACGGGAATTGTGTAAATTTGCTTCTTCCCATTTCATTCCGTGCTTGTCGAACGTGGCTGAGGCGGTGTCGTGCCAAATTAAATTAACTTGTCAATTCGATACCAGCGAATACAATACCACGCGAAACACTGGTTGTTTTTACATGAAAAAATGTGCGCGCGCGTGCCTGCACACATACGCACACACACACGCACACGCACACACACACACACACACACACACACACACACACACACACACACACACACACACACACACACACACACACACACACACACACACACACACACACACACACACACACATTCTTAGTGCGTGGTGAACTTACCGCCTGATTCACATAACCCCGTCAACAGCAGTAGGCTTAGCAACCTTGCTGTCCGCACTACCCAGCTCCACGTCATCTCGAAATGTGGTCAATGGCTGTTGTACAACATTCTGCGATGCTACGAACAGCAAACAGCCGCAGTCGATGGAAGATGACGGCACACTGTTGTTACGACGAGGTGAATGTCCCTAAAGGTGTCACGTTGCTACGAACATTATCATATTGATTGTGCACCGTTTCGGTGTGGTTCAATGACCACTTTTTACACTCTTTGGTGTAGCCCAACGGAGGCATATTTTATTGATACCTCACGGAACACCAGTTATATGGGTGTCGGTTAATTTCTATAGGTTGCGTCTAAACACCAGCTAGCCTAGGCAAATCGGAAAAAAATAATGCCAGTAGTAATAACAATAGCACCAAACATAGGCGGATCCAGGGGGCTGTGGGGCAGTTGCTCTCTATAGATCTTTGGAATTTGGCGTGCGGAGCAGCTTATATATTATTAAGACCTTTTTGAATGGGCCCACGTGACTGTGTCCCCTAGACTTTTGGAAAAGTGCCCCCGTTCAGGTTACAATAACGTGAAATGTTTTCAACAGCACCCGCCCAGCTAACAATTTTACGTAGTAACTACGTAATTAAAACGTAGTGGTTTGGTTATGACTACGTATTTTTTTTACGTAGTTATTACGTAAAAACGTGAACTACCAAATAGGTTTTTACGACGTAGTGAAGTACGTAGTGAAATTACCACCTTGCTACCTTCTCACAACGTACCTCCTACTACCTCCCCACAACCTTTCTACTACGTACATTATAATAGGTAGTGACAACGTATAGTGACTTGGTTATGATTACGTATTTTTCTTACGTAGTTATTACGTAAAAACGTGAACTACCATACACGTTTTTATGACGTTATGAAGTACGTAGTGAAATTACCATCTTACAACCTTCTCACAACGTACCTCCTACTACCTTCCCACGACGTTTCCGTTACGTTCCGAACACCTTCCCACAACCTTTCTACTACGTAGATGTATTACGCAATGACAACGTATACTGGTTTGGTTGTGATCACGTATTTTATGTACGTAACTACAAAGTAAACATATGAACTACTGTATACGTTTCTACAACGTAGTAAAGTACGTAGTTAAATTACCATTTTACAACCTTTTAGACACCTTCGCACTACCTTTCTACGTCCTTCCCACAACCTTTCTGATACGTTTCTGGCACGTTTCCGCAACCCTTATTGTACGTTAACGACACCTTCGCAGAACCTTTCTGATACGTTTCTGGCACCTTTTCACAACTTGTATTCTACCTTACTAATACCTTCACACTACCTTTCTACTACGTTTCTAGCACCTTCTTACAACCACTACTCTACGTTTCTGGCGCCTTTCCACAACCACTATTCTATGTTTCTGGCACCTTCCCACAACCTCTACTTTACGTTTCTTGTACCTTCCCACAACCGTTCTGCTATGTTTCGGGTACCTTCCCACAAGCTTTGTACTACGTTTCTGGCATCTTCCCACAACCTTTATTATACATTTATGACACCTCTTAAATGTTCTTCTGCAAACAAGCAAGCTGCAGAACATATCGGTAACCTTTATTTCAACGACAACAGTAGCAAACAGATTCTTGCACATAATCGTGGAATTAATACAATAACGCAGAAAGGGTTATTTGATCGTCAGCAAAAGTATACTTTTTAAAGAACATTCAGACAAATGTATTTATTAGACCAGATTAAAATGGTTTTAAGACAAATACTTAACATGTAAGACGTTTCTTCCATTTATTCATTTGATGATCAAACTACCATTTGCTAAAAATCGTATTGTTAACACCATTTTATTGCCATATAGAAAATAGTGGGAAAACAATTTTAAAATGTTTGTGTTTGATCTATTTTAAGACATGCGTTTTACTCCACCTTAATTCATGTCCGATTCAGGGCGAATGGAAGTGCCGCTTCTGTTGGATGACTCACGAGCCTGCAAGTATACAACCTATTATCATTACGTTAAACTGGATTGAAAAATAGCTGCTTCACATTGTAATTATATGTTTTTATAAGTACTTTGATATCTTGGTAGACATAGGAATTTGATACCAACAAATTATGTAAGGAACCCAATTTTTCGCAGAACATAATACGCGCTCCCTCCATGGCCAAGTTATCTGGGCACTTTTAAAAACGCCATCTTATGGGCATATACCATCATCACACAATGTATCTATGACGCAATCAAAATGGTTTACCTTAAATGTATTTGCTTTAATCTACAACTGTGGTAGGAGCATAGGACAAATTGAAAGTGTCAAACAAAGTAATGATTTTTGTCGTACGAAGTCTTAATACGATGGGCATTTTGCGGCTGAAAAAACATACATCCTCACCTGGTACAGGTAACCCCCCTCCCCCTTCTTGCTTGGGGCATGTTTCAATGATTCGGCCATTTGTCGCTCGATTGTCATCATCTTTTGCATGTTGGTGTACTTGTCGGCATGCTTCTGTTAACAAATATAATAGACCATTATTAAAAGCATACAAGAAAAATAATTGTGTACCATAAATATTGTATTCATTATATACTTAGTTTTTAATTATGGTGTAAAACATATTCATCTGTCTAAGGCTAAGACCTCAGTGCATCAACATCTTCCTCACAATCTCATTATAACGATCAGACATACAGACAGAGAAAGACTGTTTTATAATTATAGACAGAAGCTGTATTAATATAGCAATGACGATAATTCAGAATGCTGCGCATGGACGTGTATTGATAATAATCGTGTTCAATGCGACATCACCATTGCCATGGCATTGAACTTATAGCTTGGCAAAGGCATGAACATGAATCTGCAAATGTATATATATTGACTGAGTACACTAGACTAGGCCTGTACTGCCTGTAGGGCCTATATATAGTATATTGGCCAGCACGAAAAACCGTAATAAAAACATCCACATGATAACTTATTTTTTTACAAGGAAGACCAGAAACATAATACATAGCTCTTGTGCGTTATGGTGACCCTATAAATTTAGATAAGATTGACGATTCAATGTTTATCTGAAGCCACAATTAATTACCGCTCAAAGACGAAATCAACTTGACCAAAAATATTTTTATTATAATTTAAAATATAAATGCATGTCATAAAGTACAATTGTTATCTAACAATGTTGTAGGCCTTATATATTAGTACAAAATCATTACCTCAAACCAGGGCCACCAGGCAAGGTTCTCTTCCCTCAGCTTCTCTGCAGGCAGTCTGAAAGGGATGTTGAAACCGGCGCCGCCAACTTTGCCGCCAATTTTGAATGAACTCTCATAACCTGCCGCATTCCAGATTATGTTTCACCAAGCATCTACCAGTGACAAGCACATTATTAATTACCCTCAGTTGGCGCGATGTTGGCTTTGTTGCCCTTCCAGCCAACTTCCTGCAAAAGTACACGATTACATGATTAATCGCACACAGGCCCTAGCTAGGTGGTCGCGACAGCCATCTGATAAAGCTCCCACGACCCAAGGCAGTGACGGAATTCTTTCCCTTCGGGTTTTCAAAGACAAAGGCGTTATCATGACGTTAGCCAGTATATAGGCTGCCTATCTGCCCATGCAAGTATTGTACTGAAGTGCTATATTATATAATATAGGCGTTGACGAATGCCCTTTGTGTGATAATAATAAAAGATGCGGTGGGGATACTAGTAGTCCATTTCACCAACACAAATCTTCTAAATTATACCAAATGTACTATCATGACATTGGAAAGATATTTTAGTACTGTTTTCAACGACGCCATAATGAATATAATGTATGAAGTTATGGTCAAAGACTGTATATCAATTCAAGACGCGCTATCTACATTGTTCGAGGAAAGTACGTAAGCAGTTCGTCCGCCATTTTGAAGTTGCACCAAGCCAGATCATACGCGTGCAGAAAGTGGAGTTCTTTGCATTATCATTCCTCAACATTTTCAACGATAACATCAATAGTTTAATTATATAAGAAGTGGTACAGCCTGATGATTATTCTGATGAAACACGACGAAGTTCAGTTGGCTCAATAAATAATTGCAACGTTTCTACGTGATTTGTTTGCAAATTTAATTATTTTGAATTGTGATAGGTAAACAATTTCAAGGATTACTTTAACATTCATTTTATATGACGCATCGCAGCTTGGAGATTATTCTGATGAATGAGGTGACTGAACAAATACGCTAACATCGCGCGCTGCTGTCCCGCAGGTGTATGCGCTTGCCTCCCGAATGGCGGACAAAAACTTTCAGAGTAGACTGCCATTTTCTCGCACAGTGACGCCTCCTGTCCAAATAGAGGCTCCTTGGTTATGGTTAACGATGTCATCATGATGTCACACATGTACTACGTTATAAATTACTTTATATTTTAGTCCGTATAGATAATTAAAAACCTCCCACCAAGGGAATTTCCGAGACAATGTTTATCAAGACGTACATAATAAAATGAAATCCTGTTGTTGTTTTACATCTGGGAATGGATGCCATCACGTAGTTTTAATGAGTTATGACAACTGGCGTGATTAGCCAAAACAGGGGGTGCGAGAGGGTAGATATTACAACAAAATATAAATATCTTGGACATACAATTTGTGATGATCTGTCGGAAGAAATGGATATGAAATCCAAAGAAAGAAGTCTGTACAGCAGAAGTAATATTCTACTCAGGAGATTTCACTTTTGTTCAGTGAAGATGAAGAACAAACTGTTCACATCCTACTGTAATAATGTGTATTTACATTCCTTATGGGCTAATTATAGAAAAGCCTCTATGTAGCACTTTATTGTTTCCTATAATAATGGAATTAGATTTGTGCACAGCTTATCTATGAGCTGTAGTACTAGCCTAATGTATGTTAGTTCTGGCACGGACTGTTGCAATACTTGATTTAGAAAATGCAGAAAGTGGATTAGTGCAATATAGACACTATGGTAAACTTGTTATTCTTGCTTCTTTTTTACTATGGCCATAATGCATATTACATGTACGCTTTTTTGTCTGAAATAAAATTGATTGATTGATTGATTAGTCCACTTCATCATCACACATCAGCCTTCTTCTTCTTCTTCTTCTTCTTCTTCTTCTTCTTCTTCTTCTATGTGCCATGTCTGTCACAGGCGTTGGCGATCATGGCCCTCCATACCGCACGGTCGTGTGTAGTTTGTAGCAGTTCTGTTGTGCTCCTTCCACACCATGTTGAGAGACTATCTATTATTTTTATTCTCTGGCGTCCTCTGGATCTTTTTCCTTCTATCTTTCCTGTTGTTACTATTTGTTCTAACTTTTTCTTTCTCATGACATGGCCTATAAATCGTGCTTGTTGTGTTCTAACTTTGTTGATGATCTTTCTTTTTGATTTGGCTGTCCTAAGGATGACTTCATTGCTTTGCTTTGCAGTCCATGGCACTCGCAGCATTCTTCTTAAGAACCACATTTCAGTGGCTTCTATGTTTTTTTGTGATCTTTTGGTTATTGTCCAGGATTCACATCCATATAGCAATATGGGCTCTATGTAACATTGCAGTACACGTTTTCTCACTTCAATTGATATATTTTTATTTGTTAAAATGTTTTTCATGTGGTGAAAAGCTGTTTTGGCTTGAGCAATTCTTCTCTTTATCTCATCGTTGCATCGACCGTCGGATGTTATTAGTGATCCCAGATAGTTAAACGTTCGGACTTGCTTCAAAACAGTGCCATATGCTATCACGTTGCATGTTGGAGTGTAATTTTTCTTTGAGATGACCATGATTTCTGTTTTCTTTTTGTTCATGGACAGACCTTTTTTCTCACTTTCCCTTATTACTGTATCTAGCATCTGTTGTAGATCTATTTCGTTCTCAGCAATCAGTACCGTGTCGTCTGCATATTGTAAATAATTCATGTTGTATCCCCCTACTTGAATGCCTGGCATATCTTCTAATGTGCGTAAGATAATCTCACTGTATAGTGAAAAGAGATCGGGTGATAGGACACACCCTTGTCTTACACCACGTTTTATTTCTTGAAATTTACTGATGTCATTTTCTATTCGTATTGCTGCTGTTTGTTCCCAGTACAGATTTCTCACAACTCTCAGATCTTTCCCATCAATGTTCAAACTTTCCAGCATTTATATGATTTCTTCATGACGAACTCTGTCAAATGCCTTTGTGTAATCAATAAAACATTCATACAGATCTTTCTGCACTTCCAGTGCTCTCTCAATCAGTGTTCGTAGGATGTATATTGCATTATTTGTACCTTTATCTTCTACAAATCCACATTGTTCTTCAGCAATTTCTGGCTTTATTTTGTTTCTCATTCTGGTCATAATAATTTTAAGCAACATCTTGGTGAAGTGACTCATGAGACTAATTGTACGGTGTAGTTCACATTCAATCGCACCTGGTTTCTTTGGTATTGCTACAAAAATGGATCTGGATAAATCAGTTGGGATTCGTCCGCTGTCATATATTTTGTTCAAGAAGTCTGTTACTATATCAATACCAAATTCCTCTAAACACTCAATCATTTCAATGGTAATATTATCTGGTCCAGCAGCTTTTCCCTTTTTCATTGATCTGATGGCTTTTCGAACCTCGTCCTTCAATATAGGAGGACCATCAAAGTTCTTCTTAATTGATGGTCTTTCACCCCTTTCATCATCGTACAGTTCACCAATATATTGTGACCATCTCTCGAGTATTTTGTCTTTGTCCATTATTATGTTTCCTTCTTTAGATTTCACATCAGCCAAACTGTAGCAAATGAGGGATCGCTGGAAAGGTACTTGAACATGCTTTCTAAATATGTATAATTCTTAGGTAATTATTGAAGTCAGAATTTGCACCTTATCAAAACGATACAAACAATAATGTCAAGCGCATACACGGATCCAATGTGGTCAGCCACGTTCATATTGTTCGTTTTGAAACAAGTCACAACTGAAATTAAGGTATAGTCGTCCACTGCATTGAACAACTCGATGTAAACCCGTTCCTCGTCGCCATCATCTTCGCTGTCGCTTACAACATCAGCAACACCGTACAAGATCATCAACACTCTCAATCCTGATGTCTGCAGGTGTCTATCTACCTTCATACCATACAAAAGCAAACCAGCCTTGAAGTGGTCGATGAATGCAGCATGAGTAAGAAAATGTGATCTTCTCAAGCAGAAGGTCGGAATCACGCTGTGCAAGGAGTTTGCTGAACATGTGGAACCTTGCTTCGTTCACCTCCTTAACTTGCTAAAATAAGTGGGCTCCTAAACATGACAGGTATTATATCGAGGGAAGATGTTTCGCATGAATTGAAACCATGAATACCGCATCAAGAGAGACAACGGTGATCTTGAGTAAATTGTGATGGTGCTTGAGGAGACGATGTACCTCTTCATGTCAGTAACATCCGACGAAAGGCTAGAGTAGACTCGTAACATATGGCGGTAATGTGAAGTCAATCCTCAATCAAGCATGTTTTCTTGCACCATGAATTCACGACGTGTTATCAACATTACCAGACTGCATGGCTGCACAACTCGGATCTGGCGAATGCTACATATATGTCTTACCAAGTTGTCAAGTCTACTGGTTATATAGGTACGGCTCCACCAGTACGTGCATATATTCATGTGTTTTCACGAGAATACCCGCGTTCTGTCTGTTTCACGAGTTTTGAACCAGTTTGACACGTTGTAGGAACCATCCCGTCGTACTCAGGTTTACGCCCTACTTCGTTCAGGATTATTCCTGAATACGACTACAGATTGATTTACAATTACATTAAAACCAAACGAAGATTCAAAGAAAGACATACAGCATAGGCTTTTAATGACTATATTCAAACGGAACGGCAAGTCCCAACGCATCCTTGTTGGTTCTTCCCCGGTCATATCGTTCTCACCCCCATATATATTCAAAATCCATACAACAGTCCACCACCGCATATTCACACCTTATGGGTCGACTTAACAAAGAATCTCTTGCACATTGGCGTGAAAGATTTACTGTCTGATCTGCGTTCTGTCGTTCCCCGCACCTCAGCACGTAAATTACTAATTTATTAAACACTAGCTGAATTACGGGCATTGTCCGGGGAAATAAGCAGTCATAGACATCCTCAAATCATTTGCACTGAAATCTAAAAAAGTATTGTTGACATAATTATGAACACTGAAAATAGACCAAACCTCAAATGCCCAACATTTGAGTTTCAGACACCCCAAACCAATGCCAAATGTTTCCAGCCTACCCGCATTAATAAATTCTAACTGGTCACTTGCCTACCTGTTAGGACAACCTTTTGCGAGAAATCGCATGCGCTCACCTGTGTAACTGGCGTAACCAGCAACAGGCACCTGGGTTACGCGTCTGGTATATTGTAACGTTATTTACATCAAAACTAATAAAAATTTTGCATACACCCAGTGACACATTTGTACATGGAATAATTGCCTGTACCATACTATAGAAAACATTAAATCCACGGAATTGTTGCAGTGTGTTGTTTGCTAGACGTACCACGCGCTCACATGGCTGACGCAGCGAAATGCTTACGTAACCAGCAACAGGTAGACCTGGTGCATGTTAAGCGCTGATGATTTCAAACGTCAATAACTTAAACACTATTCAAAATTTCTGCATACATCCAGCGACATATTTGTAGATGGCATAATTATCTTTACGAAGATATAGCAAAATAAAAAATTCCGCGGCTGGAACACCACGTGCTACCTTTTGAAATATTGAGCCACCCAAGTTATCCACCACCCCCCGAACGAATTTCGAAAATGTCAACATTTACGATCCATCTCAATGGGCTAGGTAGTTCTGGCACACATGCAAAATGTCAGCCCGATACATGCAAAACTGACGGAGATGTGGGTGCGCATACAAACACAGAACAAACTGTTTTATAATAATTATAGAAGTTATAATGATAGACACAGAAACATTAACCGTACCCAGACACAATAGTGTTCAGCGCATTGGCAGTTTACTGATGATTTGTTGATGATTAACACTATCCAGCCAGGAAATACAAGTAACTTGAGCTATCACTGACCCGTAACAATAGCTGCGTCCATCCTCTGTGTCCATCCCTAGCAACATCGAGCTGTTTACTTATGGTATTTTAATTTCCCCTACACTTAACAAACAACACACATTTCACATTATGCAATAATTACTAACGACCGCTTAATGACCTCTACACTGGGCATCATTTTAACAATCAGAAACGAACAATTCTAACAATTACAAATTAACCAATTCCCTCCATCAAACTAGCAATTACCAATCAAAATAGTTATTGTTATATAAGCTATTTGTGATAGGATCTTACAACGTGTCATTCTGGTTCAGAACTGGTACTGCTCCACCGGTACGCGTATTCACGTGAATTCACGTGTTCAATCACGGTAATCTGGGAAAACTTGTACGTTTATATATATACATATATATATATATATGTTATATACATATTAAGGGGAAACAACAGCTTGACCCAGAGGGTGTGACAACATTGCCCGACAGAAACCCGACACCGGGGTGAATGACACACACAGAGGACAGGGCCGGCCTGCCGTCTGCCAAACTATTTAAACAAGTCGTTTATCATTCGTGATTCAGGACCGGCGTCTCTTGAAGCCCACTTGAGTTAACTTGAACGTCAAACTCAGATCAACAAACAGTGGTGGTGCCGTGCGTATTTGATCGGCACAAATTTCTTTTTTCTATCAGCATTGATCAGCTCGACATTTTATTGTTTTTCCAATGTTTTGGACCACGCTTACGTTAAATGTCCCGTTCGGAAGTATATAAATGTTACAATAATTGGCACTTGTTGTAGTACGCGGGCTCACCTCGACTTCCTTGTTATAACAACATTTTGCCTAATTTTGATAACTAGTGTGTTGTTGGCATGGATCAACAACACCCCATACGTATCTACGTTACAAAAATATCGCGTCTTAGTCACAGACGCGGGAATAGGGGGGCAGGGGGGACAACTGCCCCCTGGAATGTTTCTTGGAGAGAAATGTGAGCGTGAATGTTTGTTTTTGTGGCGAGCGTCAATGGCGGGTGGAAATGTAAATTTTATGTGACGATTAATATTAATGTGTATTTTTGTCGACTGTAAAAAGTGTGTGCAATTGGAGGGTGGACACATTGTTTTCTGCACCCCTAATAGGCGGCGTGGTGACGAGAAAAGCACCCCCCCATCTTTTGATGTCATTATTTTAGCGGAGACAGCGGAGAGAAGCTGGAGAAGATAAATTGACAGCAGCGGCGCCACGTAAAAATAAAAATAAATCAACAGCATACATTTGACGGTCTCGGGCCTCCGGGGCGGCAGTAATTTCGGACATGTTTCATGGCACGCGATATTATTGGCTAAGCTAGCCAATTCCGAGTTTCGCAAGGCTGCCGGGGATACTGAGACAATGTAATCAGCAACGCCCCCTGACGCGCGAGGATGCCTTCCCTGTCGTGTAAACTTAATAATTGGTAGCGCGATGTATTATAGTGTGCACATGTGTCGATCGTGATTGATCACATCTCTATATTATATATAAGTATTCATGTCAATGCTACTTTCACAAAAAGATCATTTTCTTGCCACGTCGTAGTTTAATTACGTGATAATTTAATGATACAAAACGTACGTAATTCCGGAAACGTTGCTGGATGGTCTCAGGCGGACATCGACAAAACATTATTGTTACGTTGTTATTATATAGTAACATTACGTTAGTAGACTACCTGTATTTCCGACTTTTTTTGTGATGGTCACGCGCGGACGTGGACATAACGTTATGTCGTTACGTAGTTGCTACGTGCAGCCACTACGTGGATAGAATGCGTTTATAAAACGTATACAAAACATTTACCTTGAAATCTTCCTATATTATCTCCGGCGGACGTGTACATAACGGAATATATCGGAATATCTTTACATTGCTATTACGTATTGGCACTACGTTGACAGAATACGTTCCTATAATATAAGTACAACGTAATCCCGGACACGTTGATGGATGATCACGGACTGATGTGGACACAACGTTGTTTTTACGTTACAGACATTACGTTGGTAGAATACATTTATAAAAAGTATATAAAATGTAATTCTTAAAACATTGCTGGATGGTCTCCGGCGGACGTGGATACAACGTAAGATTGTAACGTAGTTGTTACGCAGTGGCATTACGCTGGTAGAATACGTTTATACGACGTAAGAACAACGTAATTTCCGATTCGTGGTAGGATGGTAATGCGCAGACGTGGATATAACGTAATGACCTTACGTTTTTGTTACGTACAGGCATTACGTTGGTAGAATACGTTTATGCAACGTATCCATAACGTAATTCCTGAAACGTTGCTGGATGGACTCTAGTGGACGTGGACGTAACGTTATATCGTTACGTTGTAGTTACGTATTGAAATTACGTTAGTAGAATGTTTATATGACGTAAGTACAACGTAATTCCCGACACGTTGCTGGGTAGTCGCTGGCTGACGTGGCCACAACGTAATATCGTTACGTTGTTGCTATGTATTTGTACGACGTTGACAGAATACGTGTATACAACGTACGTAAAACGTAATTCCTGACACTTTTGCTGGGTGGTGTTCGGCGGACGTGTATGCAACGTCGTATCGTAACGTTGTTGTTGCGTATTGGCACTACGTTGATAAAAAACGTTTCTACAACGTACACAATACGTAATTCCTGAAACGTTGCTGGATGATGTCAGACGGACGTCGACAAAACGTAATATTATAACGTTGTTGTTACGTAGTGGCATTACGATGGCAGAATACGTTTATACGACGTAAGAACAACGTAATTTCCGATTCGTGGTAGGATGGTAATGCGCAGACGTGGATATAACGTAATGACCTTACGTTTTTGTTACGTACAGGCACTACGTTTGTAGAATACGTTTATGCAACGTATCCATAATGTAATTCCTGAAACGTTGCTGGATGGACTCTAGTGGACGTGGACGTAACGTAATATCGTTACGTTGTTGTTACGTATTTAAATTACGTTGGTAGAATACGTTTATATGACGTAAATACAACGTAATTCCCGACACATCGCTGGGTAGTCGCTGGCTGACGTGGCCACAACGTAATATCGTTACGTTGTTGTTATGTATTGGTACGACGTTGACAGAATACGTGTATACAACGTACATAAAACGTAATTCGTGACGTTACCAAACCACTACCTCCTAGCAACGTAGTAAATACGTAGTGTGTTTGCTGGGCGCTCCCCTCCGCCACGTCTTCCGTTGTCCCCAGTCCAGCCGAGGCAGAGAAACTGCGTTACGGCGGCGCGGCAGCGAAACATATTGTACACCATTTGGTTTGGCCGCCAGTAGAGGTTTTATGTCCGCCCTAGACTACCCTCTCTGGATCCGCCCCTGCCGAAAGCAATAACAAATTGGAAAATAACTACAGAAAAACACAATCCTGAGAACTTTCTTGACGTAAAAACTTGAGGTTACGCACCAATGAGCTGAAATGAACTGGTCGGTAGACTCGGTACGATATGATGCCGGAAAACTCTTGCAAGGGTAATGTACACTCAAGATATGTCGTCTTGTGTAAGTATGCACATGCGAGTGATCGCAGCAGCATTCGTGACGGACATCACGGTTAAATGTGCATGTGACGGACATCATGTCATGTTTGCGCGTACAGTACAACTAAACACGCACACATGAAATCAACATCGAGCCATATTACATGCGAGACAATTGGGATACACCAGCCAATAGAGGTAGTAAAGTCTATCTATTTTTAGTTTAATATGGATAAGCTGACAGGAATCCGAACATGATGTCCGTCACGAAATTTACATTAACATAGAGACGGGAAGTATCAGAATCCACATATTTACATGCGACTTAAAGATAGCCAGTTATCTACATTAACGTAGACAGGAAGTTTCAGAATCCACATATGTACATGCGACTTAAAGATAGCCAGCTATTTTTTTTTGCAGGATGAGTGAGATTGTGACATTTTAAAATTGTGTATTATGTTGCTGCTAAAAACCGCCTTACGGACATCTTGCGATATGTGCTATTTTTGATCAGGTTGTATTTTTTTATTTTGTCATTTTTGTTTTCAAATGATGGTTCTTGGCAACTATTTATTTCATAATTTGAACCATCAATACAAGTGGCGACAGGATTCCAAATCCTTCTAATGAAATTATATAAAACATGGAAAAACACAAAGAGACAACTGGTATTTGTGTGATCGATGCTCCCTTTTTATCAATCATATCTTAGGAACAACCTGTCATAGGTCGAATAATACTGAAAACATGTCTGTGTTAAGTTCTGAGGATATATGTCATACAGTCACCTAAAATTACAAGTAAGTTGTGTTAAACGAATGTCCACGAGACAAGAAAATGGTGAAGTTGAAACGGGAACATTTTCCGTGGCCTTGCCCATATAAGAGGTGAGGTGGTTCAGGTGACCTTATGACGGAATGGCCCCGCCTCTCTCTAGTATGTGGCAATAAATAATAGTTTTAGTCGTCGAAATGTTTGGGAGAGATATTTTAATTAGGTTTTGATATATTACCATAATTTCAATATAGTACTTTATAATATGGGCCTTTTTAGAATGTATAGGCTAAGTAAATTGGGCATTGTTTAAAACCTCAACTGGCCCATATTTGTTTGTAAATATTTGCATTTGATAACTCATCCAATAATCTGGTGAGTAATAAATAACTACCAGAAGGTTAGTCTGGCCATATTCATTCATATCTGTTATTGTGTTATATATATATATATAACGTACGTTTGATGTGTCCCTTTGCCTGGTTTTCTGCTATTTGTAAGTAGAAATGACGATAATCGATGTAGTCGCAGTTGTTCTGCACGACACATGTACGTCAAATTTGTGTTGATAACCAAAGGCAGCGTTGAACGCACATTGGTAGGACACGGTCCGTAGTGACAAAATATTATGTATAATTAATAAAGCGTACAAGTTTCTTAACAATTTCGCATTGTTGTGTAATCAACACATAATCAACACTGTCAATGGTATTATTATCGGTGACCGACCTACGATAGGAAACACGTTTAATATTTAATATGTACTTTGCAAGCAATGGACTAGAATAATCTGGTCACGACTGACAGTAAACATGAAACTATCAGTCCCTAACACAATCCCAGTGTAGAGGAGCCACTGAGGGTGCGAATAAAAGAAACAAAATTCATATTAGGTATAGCCTTAAAGGTGACATGAACAGGTTGGAAAAAACGTTATAGTAAATAAAATCTGTACAAAGTAAGACGATCATGTAATCCAACAATTTGTAAAAAAAATAGTTTTCATAAAATTACACAGATAAGAACGCTTCCCCACAGAACGTCTAAGACATTTTTCCTTCGGCTGTTTCCGTGAGCGTCACGCTCACGGAAACAGCCGAAAGAAAAATATGTGCCAAACAAGCTGGCGGCTGATCGAAGTTGGCCATGTTATTCAGCGGTTATCACACTGTTGCCTTCGATTAATGACAACCAGTCATTGTATATTGGATGGTAGCTATGGAAATACTTCGGCGAAGAGTTGTTTGGGCACTTGTGTAGAATCCGGACCCACCTCGATTTTGCCATTATAACTTTAGTTTAGCCTAACTTTGATACCTCAGTGCGTAAGTTCCATTAACGCTCCGAGGTATCAAAGCTAGGCAAAACTCATGTTATAATGGCGAAATCGAGGTGGGTCCGGATTCTACACAAGTGTCCATTTTATTATTATTATTACATGTTGTGACGATGTGCATGTAACACATTTATTAGGTTCAGTAGTGACGATCGATACATTAATTTGTTTGGTGTTATACTCTGCTTGCAGTTGTGACGATGAGGATATAATGTGTTTAGTTTGTTAAGTTGTGTGATGATACACATTCATTTGGTTTGTTATACCCCGGTTGCAATTTGTAACGATATTGCATAACGAGCAGGGTGACTATGACTTGTTTTATGCAACAAGCAGCAGTTGAGACAGCCAGGCAGCAGTGATTGCTGGAGTGTGGCGCTGGCTAGTCTACATAACAGTAATTGGTCGGGGTCCGTCGAAGGCAGCTCGAGAGTCGGAAGGACCGTCCGGTGGTGGATATATGACTAGGCTGTATTTGGTAGACAGTCAGTATCGTCGATGGTAGCTCGTGAAGGAAGCTACGGCGGTACGTTACTTGGTTCATAGTAGCCGAGGACCGACGGTAGACGGCAGAAAGCCAGATGCGTCGGTGAGTGGTGGCGGTGCGTAACGCTAAGCTCAGCAACAAACGTTTCACGGCGACATGACATCCAGAACGCTACGCTCGACAGTAGAAGTGCCTGCGCACGTCAATGGAACCGCGTGCAAATGAAACATGTATGAATCATAATGTTCCAGACCAGCTAGATGCAATTTGCCTCTCATTTAGGATACCAATGTTCTAGCAACAGTAAGCACATCAGTTTGGAAACGACCAGAACTATTTTTCTCGGAACTGTTAAGTAATAAAACGTGTACATGTATTGTTAACATTTCTGATGATATTATTATGGTTAATCTCTCAGTTGGTTAAAACTCCTTCAATTCAATTAGCCCCCCCAAAATAATTTGTTTGTCTGATTATCTCACAATGAATTAAGAACACATTTGTAAAAACAAAGTGACATGTTGTAGTGACGATTTGATTTTTCATTAAAATTTGATTCTTACACAAGACAAGCAAAAAATATTGAGGATGGAGATTTAAATGGATTTGATCCATACATATAAATATATATATGTGTGTATGTTTCTATGTATTGACCCAATATCAAATATATACACAGTAACATATATATATGTTATGGTGTATATGAATCTACTTATTATATCCAGTTGCATCAGCACACAATTATACCAATATTCAACGTGTGTGTGTGTGTTGTGTGGGTGGTGTGTGTGTGTGTGTGTGTGGTGTGTGTGTGTGTGTGTGTGGTGTGTGCGTGTGTGTGTGTGGTGTGTGTGTGGTGTGTGTGTGTGGTGTGTGTGTGAGTGTGGGTGCGCGCGCGCACATTGTGTATGCATACCTATAATATTTAGTCCCCGTAAAAAGTGATTGGATCATCAGGTTTATACTGAATTTACTGACATGGGTTTTTATATAGAAACCATCTTTAGTTACCATAACAATAAACAACAGGAAGAAGACAGTTGGTAGGTGGCTGCATAGCATACATGTTCACTATTGCACTGTGATTGCTGTCACTGAATGACCAAAGTAGACTACAGTGTACAACTATCCAAAATATCCAATGACTTTGTCGGGACTGTGTACACGTAATATATAACACAGTCATACAGTTGTAGCATAGTCTATAAAGGTGTATTGATAGGGACACATTTACAAATATCTGTATATATACAAACACAAAACCTAAGCATATAATGTACATTGCATTGTGAACGCTTGGTCATATAGAATGACTTGATATGAAACTGTTTCAACTGGAACATGTCCTTATAAAGTGCATACTAAGTACCAACTGAATACATCCGTTACTCTGTGCTGCTAAATAGTTCCTCAAAAACTGTCGAAAGAAGTACACATTATAAAAATTAGTCATATGTAAACACATTTTTCTGTTTAACACAATATATTATATAATTTGAAAATATGTCGTTGTCACTGTGTAGGGCAAACTATACATGGTCGTGGCTTGCCCTGGCTAATCTCCATAAGATCACACATACATTATGCAAATGCAATGTAGTACAGCAAAGGTGTAATATGGCAAAGCTATATCAAATGTGATAGTTTCATTAGTTACAACTTCCATATAATAATGTAATCAAGACATTGCGAATACCGCCAAGTAATTATAAATTGGTCAAATATCTGTACAAATTTATTTTCAAAACATTCTAACAGCGATTAAAAATCTGATAAATTTTATGGTGTTTCTAATAGCAATATTAAATATTAGTTAAAATCGAAACGGGTAACGGTGTAATTACAAAACATTTCCTGCTATAGCACAGATTTTCTTGCATTTAAGATTCCATGTAAATTGTACAATTTTGTACAGATCTCCATGCACTGTAGCTGTTGACACTGAAGCAAAGAGCATTGTACTGTATCATAACAAACAGACTGACAGAAACAGCTACAGTCTGTTTCACTTGTAACATGTGATATGATGATGCTTGCACAACTATATCCTTGCGTTGCCCTCTGTTGTTTGAAGATCCAGGGCAGTGAATGTGCTTGAAGAACATGACACAAGGCAGTGTTTGTACATCAAGCACATTCACTGCCCCGGATCTTCACTGACATAGTTCATAATTCAGTTCAAGTTCTGACCTAATCTAGGCAGTGTTGATGCGTTGTTGAGCAATCCAATCCTCTGTTTCTGTTTGCGTTGTTCGGCCATCTGAAACATACCACAACAGAAGATTTGTTAGAAGCAGACTGAAGCGTGAGTATAGGAAATTATCAAAACGAGAGATACATCAAATCATTTTGTGAGAAAATCTCCAGTCTTGATGACAGTGAAGTGTGGAGCTTATAAAAATTGTCCGGATGCACCACGATAAACACCCATTTTAGTCAACCCTGAATGACAACAGACTGACAGATTGAATTACCCCACCGTCGAGACCGTCCCTTTGGACTGGAAGCAGTCTCGCTGGGCATCAGTCTCCAACTCTGTGTTGCAAGTGCAATGCATAATAACAGTAACGCTTTCATTTGTTACTTTTGTGAACACTTTTGACTTGTGTGCCTCTTAAAGTAGCCATTTTAGTAATGGCAGAGGTGATATCCACAACCCTCCCACACAACCTGTATGCAGGTGATGGTAGGGGTGACTTACCTAACACCCCCACACAGCCTGTAAGCAGGTGATGGCAGGGGTGACTTACCTAACACCCCCACACAGCCTGTAAGCAGGTGATGACAGGGATGACTTAATACCCCACACAGCCTGTTTGAAGGTGATGACAGGGTAATTTACTCAATACCCACACACAGCCTATATGCAACAGATAACATGGGTAATTGACTCAACACCCCCTCCCAGCCCTGTATACAGGCTGTGATGGGGTGATTTATATACATGTATTACAAGGATAACAAAAGAAAGTGCAAGCATGTGTTTCCATTGTGGTCCTGGTTTATTTTCAGAGATTTCCTTCTCTAGAGTTAGTGAGTACACTAGAGGTTACTCAGTTACCCACATGTGTGGGAACTTTTACTTCCCCTAGCATAGACACCAGGTAGAAGGGACTTCTTCTTCTTGCATTAATGACCATTATTGTCACGTGGGTTTGAAAAATGAGACCACCGCTCAATGAGTCCAGGACAGGTTTTTCCCATTTCCCTGTGGGGTCTTTTATTTCCCCTGGCAATGACACCAGATAGAAGTGACCAATTGCTTGTAAATAGTGTCTCTTCCAAAAGACACAGGCCACGTAGGGTGAACGAAATTGTCCAAGTTTTGACACAGCAGCCGAACCAATACCGAACCACTGCCTGGTGGTTCAAAACCCGGTTCCTCCGAAAGACAGCCCAGAACTCTTAACCACTCAACCATGCGCCCCATATATGGTGTCTGTTCTGAAAGACTACTTCACCTGTTCCTTGAGCTCTGCGAGCTGTGTGGACAGTGTCTGCACCAGGTTATTGGTGGTCTCCAGCTGCACTTGCAGGTTGCGCAGTTCATTCTGTTCTCCCTCCATGTCGTCTACGGCCAGCGACATCGCACGCATGCGGGGGAACCAGTCCAAGTTCTTCTCCTGGTCAATAATAATGATAAGAGTTCTTATTCTACGCGATATCTAACTTAAAGTTAGGGTGCTCACAATATAAAATTATTAAAACAAATCAATTAATAAAAAAAAGATAATTGATAAAAAACAATACATTTTTACTGAATTTAAGTAATTTTTTTAAGCAACAAGCAAAAATCATCCAATGAATGACATGTAAGATTTAAGACTAGCGTACATCCACCAATTGATCAACAATTGTTTACACTGGCGCCATGTGGATTGATCACTATTTAATTGTCTGGTAAGATAAAGGCTGTCCAGTAAAGCCAGCCATGCATATAAAATATGTAAGTGATTCGTAAGTAAATAACTCTAAATAACTATTGTGTTGTGTTTTCTGAAATACATCACCAATTGGTAGAACAGAGGCCAATTGTCCAAACAAGTAAATGACCATAGAAAGATGCTAATAAACCATGGAAGAGATGCACTTATAAGACTCCTATGTTGGCGCATAATAATAGTAGATAATAACATACATTCTTTTAAAAAGTATTACGTATTACAGTTCTGCTCGTGGCCTCTGATAAATAAAATAAATATTACTATAAACACTACACAGAATGTTATAAATATTGTACGAAATGGCTACAGTCAGGTGTAGACAACTACATTCATGCAGCCTAGGTAATCTATCTGACAACTTGTTAACAAAACTAAGCTTAACCTTAACAGGCAAGTTTTCTCTAAAACTACCCAAAATCTGGAATGAACTCCTCCTTATAATAAATAATCTGAAACTATAACTACTTTACACAAAAAACATCCAAATTTGTTTGAAACTGCATTTCCACCCTAACCCACTGATGGTCTATCACTCTGATGATGATTTTTGCACGTCCCTGTTCATGATATCATGCTTAAAGATGCTGGTTTGTGGCACATCTAATTTGGGTTCCACAAGATTTAGGCGCAATATTTACTCATCTCTCAAACACCAACACTGACTTACCTTGATGAGAGAGTAGACGTAGCTCTCTGGCCCGGTGAACTCTGTCGGTTTCTTCACGTTGAGCAGCACGATGAAGTACAGGTAGTGCCACATGTTGTGCTCCAGCGTACAGTGCTCCTCAAATGTTACCTCCTTGTTGTCAAAGGCTGACCGTTCCAGACCTGCAAGGTGACAATGGTGTGGTCACATGTGGACAACTCAACAAGAGGTCATCTTTGTCATATTCCATCATCTCGCCTTGATTAGATGACAATTAAATTCATTACTTCCTAATGAAAAATTTTAATATAATGTAGCATCAAAGAGAAAGAATTTACCACAAATAAGACAGGTGTTTTTGAGATCAAAGAGGAATAACTTACCACAAATAAAGCAGGTTTGTGAGATCAAAGAGGAATAACTTACCACAAACAAAGCAGGTGTTTGTGAGATCAAAGATGAATAACTTACCACAAACAAAGCAGGTGTTTGTGAGATCAAAGAGGAATAACTTACCACAAACAAAGCAGGTGTTGGTGAGATCAAAGAGGAATAACTTACCACAAACAAAGCAGGTGTTTGTGAGATCAAAGAGGAATAACTTACCACAAACAAAACAGGTGTTTGTGAGATCAAAGAGGAATAACTTACCACAAATAAAGCAGGTGTTTGTGAGATCAAAGAGGAATAACTTACCACAAATAAAGCAGGTGTTTGTGAGATCAAAGAGGAATAACTTACCATAAATAAAGCAGGTGTTTGTGAGATCAAAGAGGAATAACTTACCATAAATAAAGCAGGTGTTTGTGAGATCAAAGAGGAATAACTTACCACAAATAAAGTGGGTGTTTGTGAGATCAAAACTTACCACAAATAAAGCATGAGTTTCTGAGGATCTCGTCCTTCTGTTGTTTCTCACTCCTGAGGTCTGCGAATGTGTCGATGATGACGCCAAAGATGAGGTTCAAGACGATGATGATGACGATGAAGAAAAAGAGAAGGTCGTAGATGATGCGTGCCACAAACAGAGGCTCCTGGGAAACAAAACACATCACATGACCACTGATTGACTGTTGGACTATTTGTGTGGACATAGTCCAAGCTAGCCGACCAATGGTGGACAGAGGAACTGTTACAATTGATCTGTCCATCACATGACTTAGCTACTGCCTAACAACAAAGTTTGTGAAGCTATTGTTGGACATTACGTTGTACATTTTTCAGAAATTCAGGTCCAAAATGTTTTTGTGAAAAAAGGTACGGCCAAGTTGTTTAAATGCGAACAATACACTGAAAAGATTGATCTGACAAATACCATGCTGCCCTGGTAATGTGATGTACATAATATAAACATTGTAGGCAAGGCAAAGTTCGACAGAGACTGTGTTGCACCATAATTATGATAGTGGCGTCAATTTCTGGATCCGTCTGTTAGACTTAACTGTATTGGAAGAACCATGAACATTCTCTCTTTCCGCATTACAATCATTACAATCATTACACACAACACAGGCATCCAGGTACTAACATGACTGTACAATACATGCCCTCAAAGGCAATTAAACAATTTGTTGGGGAAAGTATATCAAAATATTACGATACTAAATGAAACACACTAACCTCTCTCCTATGAATATATAGTGTCACACATTAATATTTTGAGATAATCCCTAAAAGGCTTTGTAAAACATCAGAAAATATAAAATCCACTTTTTTTTGTTCAGGTGTGTGGTCAATCCTATAAATGTTTTTATTATTGGATTTTTTTTACAAAACCCCTGAAATTACTTGTGAATGGGGAGATATAGCTGCATTCTACCCACCCTACTGCTGGGCTTGCGCAGTACGTCTCCAATGCCACCCCCATTCCTCATGCCTTCGTTGAGAGTCGTCACGATACACATGATAAGTGAGTCGCAGTGACGCTCCTTTGTCACATCATCATTCTCATCCTTGTCCCCTCCCTGGGTCGATGACACCACTGCAAGGGACATGGTCTTGGTGACATCACTTGTTTAGGATTTTGGCAGAAACGCACACCTCGTAATCTCATCTTTCAATATCTGGTTTACTTTCATCAACAAATAATCCAAAACTAATAAAATACTCAAATGCGTGGTGCTATGGGCATTGGTTTTTCATACAATCCAATTTTTAAACATATTTTCTCAAAATGTCACCTTTTAAAAGTTTACTCATTATTAGCAATAAATCGCAAACTACTGAAGACATTTCAACAAATGAGATATCATTTTAAAGCTTATGATCTGTGGAATCAAAAAAATGTATAAAACTCTATTTCATAACTTTGCAACTTAATACCCACATACCACAAATGTACTATTCATGCACATATCTGTCATTTACATTGATATATGCATATAATCTGAATACTCAATGGAGAAGTACCAAAAATAAAATTTACAACCGCATTTAGAAATATGGACACAAGAAATGCATGATATGATACCCTTGAGGCACCCATAACTACCCACCAGTGTCTGTGATGTTGTTGAGTAGTGTGTACCCTGTGGCGTTGTGGGTGCAGTTGCCCACTGAGCAGGTGCCGTTGGGGGCGACCGTGCCCGATGCCATGGAGGACCCTGTCATTTTAGATGCTGCCGCCTGAACAAATTCTACAGAGAAACAAAGACACATGTATGACAAGCATTGACACTGCCTGTTCTGTTACCTCGGATCAGATTCGTGCAACAGTCATCTCCATTATGGTCTCTGGATTTTAAACTAGCAGCACCATCTGGAGGCTGGCTAAACACTACAACTTCCATTATTCTCCGATAAGTGGAAAAGAAAATATATAACTTTGTAAGTAAATAACTAGAAATAACGACACAGCCAGTTGTGGGATAAGAGGCCACTGATCCAACTAAACAAGAAAGAAGCAAGGGGACTCGGAGGAGATACACTTACAATCCCCCAAAATTATTGTGTTACTATATACATAATTTATTTAAGATTCTCTACCAGTGCACACTTCTGCCAGCTTACCTGATCTACAAGTTATGACAAATACGGTATAAATTCGTAAAAAAGATAAATTCTGATATAGTCCTTAGGACTGCTCAAAGCACTTTACACTTTACTCCCTGGCAGACCTGTTCAATCGAACACCATCTCGACTTCTCTGGGAATTATTCAGCCGTGCTGCAATTAATGCACAAAGACCATTCGTACACAATATTCACCACTGTCTACAGCCAGGTACTCAAACATACAGCTGAATGAACTAGAGCAACATGAAATGAATGAACTTGCCCAAGATTTGACATGGCAGCACAGGATTCGAACTCAGGTTCTCTCAATCTAGAGTCGGATGCTCAAGACACTGCACCACTGCGCTCCACTAAACACAAAGTAACACGTACCTTTGTGTATGATGGGGCTGAGAGAGTCGACCTCAACAAGGAAGTCGTCCTTGAAGAAGATGAAGCCAACGATAGAGAAGAGGTAGATGAGGATGACAGCAAGGACCGCTGTCAACAGGATGGAGCGGCCGTTCTTTGTCACTGACCGGATCACGTTCACCAGCGTCTCCTCACGGTACACAATATCCAGCAGCTGTCGTAGAGACACGGGGTCACCAGGTGTGTAACAGTCAATCAACCGTGAATGTTATATGACTACATTTCACACATGCACGCCTGCCCACACACCACACACACACATCAATGAACATGCATGCACATGTGCACATATGCATAAGTGAACTATTCTTGCACATATTTCTTATTTACAGACACATTCAGACACACAAAGAATAAGAAAATGTAGAATGTACAGAACATACTTACATGTGTAACTTATACAATTATTAATAGAAAGAACAAGAAAATGCTATATACACACATATATATTAACTAATAATTAATTATATTTTCCAATGCAAGTACATTTACCTTGGAAACATTGTGACACTGACACATTTGATACCCAATACTGACATTATGACACTGGCACATATATGACACTGACACATAATGATACACAATACTGACACTATGACACTGGCACGTATATGACACTGACACATATGATACATATTACTGACACTATGACACTGGCACGTATATGACATTGACACATATGATACATAATACTGACACTATGACACTGGCACTAACACTATGACACTGGCACATATGTGACATTGACACATATGATACACAATACTGACACTATGACACTGGCACGTATGACACGGACACATAGGATACACAATACTGACACTATGACACTGGCATGTATATGACACTGACACATAATGATACACAATACTGACACTATGACACTAGCACGTATATGACACTGACCCAATGATACACAATACGGACACTATATCACAGGCACATATATGACACTGACACAATGATACACAATACTGACACTATGACACTGGCACATATATGACAGACACCTGATACACAATACTGACACATAATACATGACACTGACACAGATGATACATGACACGATGACACTGACTCATATGATACATGACACTACTGACCAGTAGGCTGTAGAAGAACTCGTGCAGACACAGCCCGAGCATGCTGACGACCAGGTAGCCGAGGTGATAGATAAACTGGAAGTCTGTGACGATGTCTTTGAGCGGCTTCGTGAATGTGCCACAGTTGCCCATTAGACTCACCATGAAGACGACACCGTTGAGCACCTAATAAAACAGTGACATTATAACAATCTAATATGATACCAGCTTACACCCACCCCTGGAGCAACAAGCCAAAGGGCAACTCTCACCATTACTGAATTACCATTTTAACTTGTTCCCCCTTACCATTTAATTTCTAGTCACCAAATTACAGCATTGCAGCTGATAATGACGTCGCGGTAGCAATCGCTTACCAGTAAATCAAACATAACGCTACCATAGTGCCTTCTTGAGAATATCTCACCATTTAATTTGTTCATTAAAAATAACTCCTTCATGTGTTTTGAAATACTTCGCCAACTGGTAGATCAGAGGTGAATAGTCCAAGGAACTGAATAAACATCAAATGAAGCAAGTGGATGTGAGTGCCTTGAAGGAGACACTTACAGTGATCATAAGTCAGTGCACCAATAGAGAGATGAATCTATGTCTTCTCACACTGGTAGTAATAAGTTAAAAAAACATTATTTTCAAAACAAATTTTGTAACTTAACTGGCATTTGACATCCCCAGTATGCCGAGGACTGATATTTAAAATTTCGGGTATGCATGGGATGTGGTGTATAAACATTTAAGACCTCCATACAAAACTTTTATATACATAACCCATATACCATCATGTAAAGACATAAATAAACATGAGTTTTTTAATGTTAATATAAAGTGAAAAATTGAAATAATTAAAGGGGATGGCTGTATTCATTTCTACTACCCCAATATGGGAAGGGTGTTCTACTCACATTTAAGACCTCCAGTATGCTGAGGGTGGGGTGTACTCATATTTAGTACCGCAAATATGCTGAGGGTAGGGTGTACTCACTTTTAACACCCCCAGTATGCCGAGGGTGAGGAGTACTCACATTTAACACCCCCCAATATGTTGAGGGAAGGGTGTACTCATATTTAACACCCCCAGTATGCCGAGGGTGGGTGTACTCACATTTAACACCCCCACTATGCTGAGGGTGGGGTGTACTCACATTTAACATGCCCAGTATGCCAAGAGTGGGGTGTACTCACATTTAACATGCCCAGTATGCTAAGGGTGGTGTGTACTCATACTTAACATGCCCAGTATGCAGAGGGTGGGGTGTACTCATATTTAACATTCCCAGTATGGCGAGGGTGGGGTATACTCACAATTAACACCCCCAGTATGCCGAGGGTGGAGTGTACTCATATCTAACACCCCCAGTATGCCGAGGGTGGGGTGTACTCACATTTAACACCCTCAGTATGCCAAGGGTGGGGTGTACTCACATTTAACACCCCCGATATGCCGAGGGTGGGGTGTACTCATATTTAACATGCCCAGTATGCTGAGGGTGGGGTGTACACATATTTAACATGCCCAGTATCCTGAGGGTGGGGTATACACATATTTAACATGCACAGTATGCTGAGGGAGGGGTGTACACATATTTAACATGCCCAGAATGCTGAGGGTGGGGTGTACACATATTTAACATGCCCAGTATGCTGAGGGTGGGATGTATACATATTTAACATGCCAAGTATGCTGAGGGTGGGGTGTACTCATATTTAACATGCCCAGTATGCTGAGGGTGGGGTGTACTCATATATAAGACACCAATACAACTTTTATTTCAAGTAAAAACCCATATACTGGTATATACAAACATGAAGTATAAGTTGTATAATGTAAATAAGTTAAAATAATAAATGTTTTTTATATGTAAATAAGTTAAAGTAAGAATCATTTAAAATGTAAAAATACTACCCCAATATGGGAAGGGTGTTCTACTCACATTAAGCACCCCGAGTATGCCAAGGGTGGGGACGAGGCCGACAGAGAAGATGAGCCTGAGGAGAGTGGACATGATGAGGGTCCAGACGGCGACCTGACAGGGCAGCGTGATGACAATGGCCAGAGACATCAACATCGCCGTCCACACAAGGTTCGACAGACGGGGGTCGAGCTCTGGAACAAACCACCCCTCGTCACAACAAGAGCTGCCAAGTTGGTGTGAGAAATATGCATGATATTCAATTCCCAAAAGTACACCAGGTGGCAGCACACCAGTTTTCAAACTGGCAGCACTTTTAATAATTCAAATTTCCCAGAAGACAACATTTTATAAGCATTACTGACGATGGTAGGAATAACTTCATGGATTCCATAGATGCTCTGCGCTATCAGCCCATACATATGAATAAATATATCAACATATGCATGAAAATTAGCCTGTCTGTAGAAATACTTTTTTTGAAATGGTGACAGTCTGATGCCTGGGGTGAAGCTGGCACTAGTGTTAGTCATTGATTTTTGTTTTCCTTGTTCCATCACTGACACCGTTTTGAATGTTGTTGCCAGCTGTTGTCACCAGCACCAACCTCCATTCACTGTCTGTCATACTCTACCCAGACTCCTTCCTAGCGCACTTGTTCTCTTCATTAACTGTTCGTTTCCATTTGTTTCCTCACTCCATTCATTAATCATCCTACGTGACAATTAATACTTTACGATATATTATCTACACTGATTCTTTACTAAATGTTGCATATCTCCTCAAGTTAACTATCTATTTTCTTCGAGAAAAAATAGAGTAAATACCTCTATCACCCATATTTTCATACCGATTAAGTACACATGACATGTGTACGATGGCATCATTAGAGACATATGTACTGATGAAGTTTGCGAGACACACAGACGAAAATGTTTACAAGGTAATTATCGTCTTGCATATGTTAATAAAAAAATGGGCCAAGTGGCTCTGAAGTCCTTTGGACTAATACGTCTATATGTGACCCCGGCTAACCAAATGAGTGATAAGTCGGAAAAATTGTAACATTGTTTTCTTACATCCTTGTAAAGGTTTGGTAGGGTGCTTTACACGGTTTCAAAAATATGACTGCTACAAAAATTGGCAAAGTTATGGAGCATTGAACATGGTAGGGATCAAAAAGTGAAAATGAAGAAAACGGCTGTTGAAGTTTTACATTATATATGCAAATGGATTGCATGGAAATATTACATGCATGACATTAAAATGTGGCACATAGCATGTAATATGTGTTATGTTGCAATGATACACTGGAAGTACAAATGTGCTGCTACAAAGACTTATGCCAGATTATGTCTTCATGTGTAAAACTAAGAGGACAGATTACAAATAAGGGTATTGGTTGAATTGTATTTGTCTCGACTCAAAAGGCTTTATTGTGCCTTCATCGATTATAAGAAAGCATTTGATTTAGTAGACCGGTCCTCCCTGTGGTCCAAGATAATTTCATGCGGTATTGGTCGCTAGGTGGCGTAAGGTGGTACTTGTTTATTTTGTCACTGCGTGATTCAAAATCATTTTTGCAATTTAACGTTTAATTTTGTCTGTGACACTAGTGAAGAATTAGTGTCAACGTATTGCACTGTTTTTATAAATTGTCACCACCAACGCTGTTAAATCTTGTACTTAAATTATTTGGGCGATAATACAGGTCGATTTGATTTTCGCGCTAGCAGGCTTACGTACACAACATAGTAAGGCAGGGACAGTCCCCTTATAAACTATATACTAACAGGCCTTTTCAACAAGACGTTCTTTTATACCCAGAATCGCCCTGGGGGTGAAGACCTCTGACTTTTCTTTGCACGGGCACTAAACGTCTTGTTACTTTGCACAGGCCTGCTGAGCGCGAACAATCATACGACCTGTAATATTGCCATTGATTATCGTCAACCCACTCTTTAATAACCTAGAAATTTACATTATTTTTAGTACAATTATACAGTTTTAGAATATTTTATTATTTTCAATTATTTATTATTTTTATGAGACATTATCATTTTATTCTTCACCATTTTGAGGAAAGTGCACTGTCATCAAGACAATGTCACCAGCATTTTTATTGTGTGTTTTATTTTTATCCTGTTCTGCTGCTTCGAGAGGTCACGATTTTACGCTGTGTAAGCCACTTAGTCCCCATCAGGCGCAATATTCGAGTAGCCACCACAAACGTTCGATCTATTCGAGACAAAACAGCCTTATTAACTTCCAAGACAATAGACATCCTTGCAGTCACTGAGACCTGGCTCAGACCACATGACACAGCTGCATGCATTGCTGACATTTCTCCTTCCAGTTTCACCTTCCATCATCGCCCACGTTCAGTTGGGCGAGGTGGTGGTGTTGGATTTCTCGTCTCAAAACAGTTCAAAGTTAATTTGCATTAAAATCCTGATTACTCCAGCTTTGATGCCATATGTGCCGAAATTTCCGATTCATCTTTCTCTGCTTATTTTGTGTGCACTTATCGCCCTCCAGGACACCCTGCCCATTTCTTTGAAGAATTCCAGGATCTACTTGAAAATCTGGCAACTATTTATTCAGAATTTTATATACTCGGTGATTTTAATCTTCATCTGGACACCTTCATCAACAACAAGTACATTTAATGACATTCTGGCATCCTATGACATGAAACAACATGTTACCTTCTCAACACACATACATGGCCACTGGCTCGATCTCTCAATCACCCGTTCAGATTGTAACAATATTCAGACACCTACTGCTTTAGATGGTTTATCAGACCACCACACTGTCATTGCTGATCTCAAAGTTCCTAGAATTCCCGTAGAGTCCAAACACAATGTGTTTTACTGACCGATCCATAAGACTGACATTGCCGCATTAATGACAGACATCCTTAAATCCGACCTCATCAGTAAACCCAAAGAACATCTGTCAGATCTGTGTCAACAGTACTGTCAAGTACTCAAAGATTTACTTAATAAACATGCACCCCTGAGATCTAAATCTATGTCCCAAAAGCCACATGCTCCATGGATGACTCCTGAAATTCTACAATCTAAAAAACACCGGCGCTATCTAGAACGTGTATGGCGCAAATCACGCTCGCCTTTAGTCAGATCACGATATTCTAAACAGTGTCACTACTGCAACAGACAAATGGCCAAAGCTAAATCAAATTATTACACAAACATGGTCTCAAGTAACTCTGATAACCCACGTCAGCTATGGAACTGCATAAATCATATTTTACACAGACGGCCGCCTCCATCTCTACCTAGTCATATGTCAGTCAAATCTGTGTGTGACTCGTTTTCTAGTAATTTCAAAGATAAAATAAGTCTTATACGTTCTGCTTTTCCATGTCACACTTTAAGTACTGTAAATGTGGACTCCCCACAAGTAAATTCTCCACTTGTATTGTTTGAGCCAGTCACAGTTGATGAAGTGAGGAAAATAATAATGTCCTCCCCAAATAAGTCATGCGATCTCGATCCATTACCAACCATACTACTAAAAGCATGTCTCGACTCTTTACTTGGTACAATAACGAATATCATAAATTTATCACTAAGTTCGGGTAAATTCCCAGATGATTTTAAACACGCACATGTAAATCCTGTTCTCAAGAAGACTTCTCTGCCAAAAGATGATTTCAAAAATTATAGGCCAATTTCTAATCTTAGGTGTCATATCAGCTCAACTTGTTTATCCAGTGTGCTCCAATCAGCATACAAACAATTTCATTCTAAAGAGACTGCTCTCCTAAAAGTACACAATGATGTTATATTAAACATTGATAAAGGCAAAGTAACTGCACTTAGCTTGCTTGATCTGTCTGCCGCCTTTGATACCATTGATCACAACACTCTTGTCAAACGTTTATCAATGTGGCATGGCATATCTGGCACAGCTCTGACCTGGTTTTCTTCATATCTAACCAATAGACATCAGTGTATAAAGATAAATAATTACTTTTCAACCTCACTCCCCAATTCATGTGGCATTCCCCAGGGTTCCGTTCTTGGGCCTTTGCTTTTCACTCTCTACACTATGCCACTCAGCTCTGTAATCCAAAGTCATAACTTGGATCATCACCTTTATGCAGATGACACACAGATCTACATTTCCTTGGCCACGCCTGATACAAGTCACTCCCTAAACCAACTCAACGATTGTCTCCAAGATGTTTTTTCATGGATGACCGATAACAAATTAAAATTAAATGCAGACAAACTGAATTCCTCATCATTGGTACTCCAATGCAGCGAGGTAAACTTAACGACTTTTTTCCAACACGCATCCTGAGTCAAAATATCACACCAGCAGCATCAGTACGGAATCTAGGAGTGACCTTTGATTGTGACTTCAATTTCAGACAACATATATCCCAAACGTGCCGTTGCTGTTTTTATCATATCCGTGATCTTCGCCGCATTCGCCGACATATGTCGCTTTCTGTTGCTAAGACTATCGCAACAGCTCTTGTTAGCAGCAGATTAGATTATTGCAATTCCCTCCTTCATAATATTGCTATCAAGGATATTGCAAAACTACAACGCGTCCAAAATTGTTTAGCAAGGATAGTCACACAATCTCCTCGATTCTCCAGCTCAGTGCCACTTCTAAAATCACTGCATTGGCTCCCCTTGCGATATCGCATTATGTTTAAGATCTGCACAATCACGTACCAAACCCTTTCATCCAAACAACCTAGTTATTTACATTCAATGCTCACACCGGCTAGACAAGTCAGACAACTTCGGTCGTCTAGTTCGAAGTTGCTATCTGTTCCTAAAGTTAAGACAAAGGCTGGAACTCGAGCTTTTTTAGTTGCCGCGCCAACTATATGGAATTCGCTTCCCGTTAATGTTAAATTAGCAGAAAATATTGTTACATTTCGTCGTCACCTCAAAACCTATCTTTTGAATATCGCCTATCCTCCCTAGCTTCCTAGCACATCCATCCATTTGTTGACGACTTTCGCCTAGCACACGAGTATGAGAATGCTTAATCCTTTGGTTTTGGTGCACCACTGAGCTCGGATTGTCTGAGGATATTGGCGCATAAGAAGTTATTTATTATTATTATTATTAATGGTATTGTGTTGAAAGTTGTATACAACATGTACAAAAATGCTAAATCATGTATAAATCAGGGCCAGGCTGTGTCAGCCTTCTTCTCATGTGATGTATAGGTATGGCAAGGAGAAAACTTGTGTCCTTTGTTATTTGCTATTTACCTGAATAATTTTGAACACTGTTAGTCACAATTATAACGGACTTGACATGGCAGCTGGTGAAATTTACAACAACCTTAGTGATGATGATGTAGAAAATGCATGTTCTACTATATGCTGATGACACTAGCATCAAAATAAACACAACTTGCAATTATAGAAAATCAATAGTTTTGAAGATAAAAAGTGTTAGGCAACTGTTCAGTCTAACAGGGGTCAAGTGTGTCTACTCTGCCTGGGTGCTGTGACCAATTAAAGATTAGTCAAGGTCTCAATGGAACAGTAGCACTAGGCTGCAGAGTTTAGTCATGCTGTTGACTTTGTGGTCTCAAGGGCCCTTCTCAAAACCACATCACTAGATAATGTAAAACTTTTGCACTTTTGGGGCCCCTTAGAATGATTCAATCAAATACAGATTTCTTGTATATAGTGGCAGCACCGTAAGATACATCTATGCAAAATTAGAAAAAAAGTTGCTGAACAGTTTTTGAAAAAATAGGCAAAATGTTACATTTTTATCAGTTTTGGGGTCCTAGGGAGCCCTTAAAATGATTCAATCAAATACAGATTTCTCGTGCATAGTGGCAGTGCCCTAAGATGCCTATGCAAAATTAGAGAAAAAGTTGCTGAACAGTTTCTAAGATACGGACCTTCGGCCAAAGGACTAAAAATATAACAATAAAAATTAACAATCCTGAAGAGAGTTCAGTAATCTAATACAACAATGAACTGGTGCCGTACCCTCTGCTGCATTGCCAAAGGGGTAGAAGAATGCAACAAGGACGTTGACGAAGATGGCGAAGAAGAAGGAGATCCTCTTCCACAGAGACATATGACTGCTGAACCAGAAGAGAACCGGACTCGCTGTGAACACAACACAACAATGCTGCTAAAGACTGGCTTCACACCACTTCCTAACATAACAAGCTTAAGAATATACATGCATAGTGTATAGTCAGGCAGATTACCTAGTGCCAGGCTCAACTGAAAGATCATTGTAAACATGTGAACCTCCAAGTAAAAAAGGATCATACTAATATCGTAGACAGATATATGCAAAAATAATAGCATTGTCTGATGCTGACCAAGGCTTCAAAGTGATCTTGAAAGCTCTGTCGATTCTAAAAGGTATTTAAATTTCTTCTTTTAATAGTTTTACCTGTTCGGTGCATATTTTACACAAGAATTTTTCCAAACTTTGTTGATTGCTGCACTAATCTGCATTTTGCGTTCCTCGAACTTATGACCGCAATGTAAAACATTTAGTTAATCAAGACCCTCAGAATGTGCCAAATTTGAAAGAAAAGATCATTTATAGGTTGGTGTCCCTATAGTCCCCAATGGGGAAAACTAGTTTTCTGCAGATTTCTATCTGAAAAAGCTGCATTCACTTGAGTAACTGAGAGAGGCTACTCACAGCGTAGTTTCTTCTGCCAGTTCATCTCAGCAAACATGTCTTCGTGCCTTGTGAAGAAGTAGGGCACCTTGCTGCCCTGCTCGTCTCGCTTGGCACTCATGTAGATCCTGGACTTGGTCTCTGCCGTCAGGTATTCGCACTCCTGGGGGATGGGGAAGACAATCTGCTCCATGGTGCGGTCCTCTCGCACAATCTACACATGACAGGGAGATGTCAACCACAGGAAGGATGGCACAGTGAGGGAGACACTGCGTGAGGTTTGAATGGGGTGTGAGTGAGGTATTTGCAAGGTCTGAATGAAGTATTTGCAAGGTCTGAGTGGGGCATTTGTAAAGTCTGAGTGAGGTATTTGCAAGGTCTGAGTGAGGTATTTGCAAGGTCTGAGTGAGGTATTTGCAAGGTCTGAGTGAGGTATTTGCAAGGTCTGAGTACAGTATTTGCAAAGTCCGAGCAAGGTCTGTGCATGGTCTGAGCAAGGTCTATGCAAAGTCTGCGTGGTCTGTGCAAAGTTTATGCATTGTCTACAGGAGGTCTGTATGATGTCTGTTGTTAAACCACATTCTTTTAGGCATATTTCGTAACTACGATCCCTCAGTTTTGGTATCATTTTAGTTGCCCTCCTCTGTATTCTTTTTAGCATATCTATGTCCTTCTTGCGATATGGCCTCCATGCTTGTATACAATATTCTAAATGAGGCCTCACTA
>CM034531.1:18563095-18642373 GCA_020002185.1 Paraescarpia echinospica
ATGTCACTTTGTTTTTACAAATGTGTTCTTAATTCATTGTGAGATAATCAGACAAACAAATTATTTTGGGGGGGCTAATTGAATTGAAGGAGTTTTAACCAACTGAGAGATAACATGTTTTTAACCATAATAATATCATCAGAAATGTTAACAATACATGTACACGTTTTATTACTTAACAGTTCCGAGAAAAATAGTTCTGGTCGTTTCCAAACTGATGTGCTTACTGTTGCTAGAACATTGGTATCCTAAATGAGAGGCAAATTGCATCTAGCTGGTCTGGAACATTATGATTCATACATGTTTCATTTGCACGCGGTTCCATTGACGTGCGCAGGCACTTCTACCGTCGAGCGTAGCGTTCTGGATGTCATGTCGCCGTGAAACGTTTGTTGCCGAGCTTAGCGTTACGCACCGCCACCACTCACCGACGCATCTGGCTTTCTGCCATCTACCGTTGGTCCTCGGCTACTATGAACCAAGTACCGTACCGCCGTAGCTTCCTTCGCGAGCTACCATCGACGATACTGACTGTCTACCAAATACAGCCTAGTCATATATCCACCACCGGACGGTCCTTCCGACTCTCGAGCTGCCTTCGACGGACCCCGACCAATTACTGTTATGTAGACTAGCCAGCGCCACACTCCAGCAATCACTGCTGCCTGGCTGTCTCAACTGCTGCTTGTTGCATAAAACAAGTCATAGTCACCCTGCTCGTTATGCAATATCGTTACAAATTGCAACCGGGGTATAACAAACCAAATTAATGTGTATCATCACACAACTTAACAAACTAAACACATTATATCCTCATCGTCACAACTGCAAGCAGAGTATAACACCAAACAAATTAATGTATCGATCGTCACTACTGAACCTAATAAATGTGTTACATGCACATCGTCACATGTAATAATAATAATAAAATGGACACTTGTGTAGAATCCGGACCCACCTCGATTTCGCCATTATAACATGAGTTTTGCCTAGCTTTGATACCTCGGAGCGTTAATGGAACTTACGCACTGAGGTATCAAAGTTAGGCTAAACTAAAGTTATAATGGCAAAATCGAGGTGGGTCCGGATTCTACACAAGTGCCCAAACAACTCTTCGCCGAAGTATTTCCATAGCTACTATCCAATATACAATGAATGGTTGTCATTAATCGAAGGCAACAGTGCGATAACCGCTGAATAACATGACCAACTTCGATCAGCCGCCAGCTTGTTTGGCACATATTACGTCACGCTCACGGAAACAGCCGAAGAAAAAATTTCTTAGACGTTCTGTGGGGAAGCGTTCTTATCTGTGTAATTTTATGAAAACTATTTTTTTTACAAATTGTTGGATTACATGATCGTCTTACTTTGTACAGATTTTATTTACTATAACGTTTTTTCCAACCTGTTCATGTCACCTTTAAGGCTATACCTAATATGAATTTTGTTTCTTTTATTCGCACCCTCAGTGGCTCCTCTACACTGGGATTGTGTTAGGGACTGATAGTTTCATGTTTACTGTCAGTCGTGACCAGATTATTCTAGTCCATTGCTTGCAAAGTACATATTAAATATTAAACGTGTTTCCTATCGTAGGTCGGTCACCGATAATAATACCATTGACAGTGTTGATTATACAACAATGCAAAATTGTTAAGAAACTTGTTGTACGCTTTATTAATTATACATAATATTTTGTCACTAAGGACCGTGTCCCTCCAATGTGCGTTCAACGCTGCCTTTGGTTATCAACACAAATTTGACGTACATGTGTCGTGCAGAACAACTGCGACTACATCGATTATCGTCATTTCTACTTACAAATAGCAGAAAACCAGGCAAAGGGACACATCAAACGTACGTTATATATATATATATATATAACAGATATGAAAGAATATGGCCAGACTAACCTTCTGGTAGTTATTTATTACTCACCAGATTATTGGATGAGTTATCAAATGCAAATATTTACAAACAAATATGGGCCAGTTGAGGTTTTAAACAATGCCCAATTTACTTAGCCTATACATTCTAAAAAGGCCCATATTATAAAGTACTATATTGAAATTATGGTAATATATCAAAACCTAATTAAAATATCTCTCCCAAACATTTCGACGACTAAAACTATTATTTATTGCCACATACTAGAGAGAGGCGGGGCCATTCCGTCATAAGGTCACCTGAACCACCTCACATCTTATATGGGCAAGGCCACGGAAAATGTTCCCGTTTCAACTTCACCATTTTCTTGTCTCGTGGACATTAGTTTAACACAACTTACTTGTAATTTTAGGTGACTGTATGACATATATCCTCAGAACTTAACACAGACATGTTATTACTCGACCTATGACAGCTTGTTCCTAAGATATGATTGATAAAAAGGGAGCATCGATCACACAAATACCAGTTGTCTCTGTGTTTTTCCATGTTTTATATAATTTCATTAGAAGGATTTGGAATCCCGTCACCACTTGTCTTGATGGTTCAAATTATGAAATAAATAGTTGCCAAGAACCATCATTTGAAAAAAAAAATACAACCTGATCAAAAATAGCACATCGCAAGATGTCCGTAAGGCGGTTTTTAGCAGCAACATAATACACAATTTTTAAATGTCACATAATCTCACTCATCCTGCGAAAAAAAATAGCTGGCTATCTTTAAGTCGCATGTACATATGTGGATTCTGAAACTTCCTGTCTCTACGTTAATGTAGATAACTGGCTATCTTTAAGTCGCATATAAATATGTGGATTCTGATACTTCCCGTCTCTATGTTAATGTAAATTTCGTGACGGACATCATGTTCGGATTCCTGTCAGCTTATCCATATTAAGATACATTCCTTTCTCAACATGTGCTAGAACCAACCAGGGGTGAGAATGTGTTAGACATAGTTTTGTCCTCATAGAATGAATTAGTTGACAATGTCAAGATATGTGAGCCACTGGCACTGGGGAGTAGCGATCACAACCAGATACATTTTATCATCAAAGTAAAATCAGAAAGGAATAGTAAAAAGCAGTATAGGAGAAATTTCCACAAAGGAAGGTATAAGGACATGAGGAAATATTTAGCAAAGATAGACTGGAATAACACACTGAAAAATAAGACGGCAACAGAATGCTGGAATGTATTAAAGAGTGAAATTAAGTGCATAGTCGATAAATTTGTACCCTTCAAAAAACAAGGAAAACGGTCCAAAAAGAAACACTTATCGAAAGAAGCCATTAGAAAAATTAAGTACAAACAAATGATGTGGAAGTCATACAGATGTACTGGAAATGATGAAGACTACAACAGTTATAAAGAAGCACTTAACCAAGCTACAGCTGAAATTAGAAATTCAAAGAGAAGCTATGAACAACAATTAGCTAGTAATATAAAACATGACAGCAAGAGTTTTATGCGTATGTTCGAAGCAAACAGAAAGTTCAAGATAAGGTCGGTCCTCTAGAAGATAGTGCTGGAAATATAATATCAGAGGGATTCTTAATGGCAGAAGACCTGAATAAGTACTTTAGTTCAGTGTTTACCAGGGAAGATATTAGTTCACTGCCAGTACCAGAGGCTAAGTTCAAGGGGGCAGATTCAGATTATTTAGGACAATTAATTGTAACCCCGGAAATGGTAGGTAAGAAAATAAGGGCTATGAAGGATAATAAATCACCTGGAGTGGATGGTATTCCACCCAAACTACTATTGGAAATTGTAGAACAAATTAGCATACCGCTTGCAACAGTTTTCAATTTGTCATTAGAAGAGGGAGTGGTTCCTTTAGAATGGAAAGAAGCAAACATTATACCGTTATTTAAAAAGGTTCGAGAAACAAGTCAGAGAACTATAGACCAGTGAGTTTAACATCAGTGATTTGTAAATTGTTAGAAAGACTAATTAAAGATCACATGGTGGATTTTCTTGTTAAACAAAACTTGATAAACCCATCTCAACATGGTTTTTTAAAGCGAGGTCATGCTTAACAAATATGTTATGTTTTTTGGAAGACATCACTAAGTGGGTAGATGAGGGATCACCAGTAGATATCGTCTACTTAGATTTTCAAAAAGCTTTCGACAAAGTACCACATCAAAGATTACTGCTTAAACTAAAGGCCCATGGCATAGGAAATGGTATAATAAACTGGATAGAACAATGGTTGATTGACAGAAGACAACGTGTAGTAGTTGATGGGGAGGCTTCAAACTGGAAATCAGTATTGAGTGGGGTACCACAGGGATCAGTATTAGGTCCTATATTATTCTTAATATATATCAACGATTTGGATGATGAAATAACAAGCAAGGTGTTGAAATTTGCGGATGATACAAAAGTGTTTAGAAGGATTAAAAGTGATGGAGATAGACAGCATTTACAAGATGATCTTGACAGGTTGATCAAATGGTCTGAAAAGTGGCAAATGCTGTTCAATTTTGGGAAATGTAAATGCCTCCACACAGGACATGGGAACGAAGAGGTAGAATATACAATGGGGGTACTGTACTAAGTACTACTGTAAAAAGAAAAGGACTTAGGGTTAACCATTAGTGCTGATATGAAGGTTTCAGAGCAGTGCGGAATTGCAGCTTCAAAGGGAAATCAAATCCTTGGATTAATTAGGCGAAACATAACGTATAAGGAAAAAGAGCTAATAATACCGCTGTACAAAACAATAGTTAGGCCTCATTTAGAATATTGTATTCAAGCGTGGAGGCCATATCGCAGGAAGGACATAGATATGCTAGAAAGAGTGCAGAGGAGAGCAACTAAAATGATACCAAAACTGAGGGATCTTAGTTACGAAATACGCCTAAAAATGCGGTTTAACAACACTAGAGACCAGGAGATTGAGAGGAGATCAGATAGAAGTGTTTAAAATATTGAAGGGTTATGAAAATATTGATAGAAATATTTTTTTCTCAGTTAAGAAAGATAGAAGGACTAGAGGACATGAACTTACATTGGCAAAGGAGCAGAGTAGATTGGATATAAGAAAGTTTTCATTTTCACAAAGGACTGTAAATGAATGGAACAGATTACCTGCTGATTGTGTGGGTGCTAGTAGCGTGAATATGTTTAAAAATAAAATCGACACATACCTCAGACGGGCGGGATACACATAGATAAAAGGGTCGGACTCTCGATAAGCCAAAGGGCTTCCTTGTCCACCTGCCACCTAGAGTTAATTCTCTGGGTGGCAATCTTGTTAAATTAAACTAAAAATAGATAGACTTTACTACCTCTATTGGCTGGTGTATCCCAATTGTCTCGCATGTAATATGGCTCGATGTTGATTTCATGTGTGCGTGTTTAGTTGTACTGTACGCGCAAACATGACATGATGTCCGTCACATGCACATTTAACCGTGATGTCCGTCACGAATGCTGCTGCGATCACTCGCATGTGCATACTTACACAAGACGACATATCTTGAGTGTACATTACCCTTGCAAGAGTTTTCCGGCATCATATCGTACCGAGTCTACCGACCAGTTCATTTCAGCTCATCGGTGCGTAACCTCTTTAAAAAGTTTTTACGTCAAGAAAGTTCTCAGGATTGTGTTTTTCTGTAGTTATTTTCCAATTTCTTATTGCTTTCGGCAGGGGCGGATCCAGAGAGGGTAGTCTAGGGTGGACATAAAACCTCTACTGGCGGCCAAACCAAATGGTGTACAATATGTTTCGCTGCCGCGCCGCCGTAACGCAGTTTCTCTGCCTCGGCTGGACTGGGGACAACGGAAGACGTGGCGGAGGGGAGCGGGTGCTGTTGAAAACATTTCACGTTATTGTAACCTGAACGGGGGCACTTTTCCAAAAGTCTAGGGGACACAGTCACGTGGGCCCATTCAAAAAGGTCTTAATAATATATAAGCTGCTCCGCACGCCAAATTCCAAAGATCTATAGAGAGCAACTGCCCCACAGGCCCCCTGGATCCGCCTATGTTTGGTGCTATTGTTATTACTACTGGCATTATTTTTTTCCGATTTGCCTAGGCTAGCTGGTGTTTAGACGCAACCTATAGAAATTAACCGACACCCATATAACTGGTGTTCCGTGAGGTATCAATAAAATATGCCTCCGTTGGGCTACACCAAAGAGTGTAAAAAGTGGTCATTGAACCACACCGAAACGGTGCACAATCAATATGATAATGTTCGTAGCAACGTGACACCTTTAGCGACATTCACCTCGTCGTAACAACAGTGTGCCGTCATCTTCCATCGACTGCGGCTGTTTGCTGTTCGTAGCATCGCAGAATGTTGTACAACAGCCATTGACCACATTTCGAGATGACGTGGAGCTGGGTAGTGCGGACAGCAAGGTTGCTAAGCCTACTGCTGTTGACGGGGTTATGTGAATCAGGCGGTAAGTTCACCACGCACTAAGAATGTGTGTGTGTGTGTGTGTGTGTGTGTGTGTGTGTGTGTGTGTGTGTGTGTGTGTGTGTGTGTGTGTGTGCGTGTGCGTGCGTGTGCGTGTGTGTGCAGGCACGCGCGCGCACATTTTTTAATGTAAAAACAACCAGTGTTTCGCGTGGTATTGTATTCGCTGGTATCGAATTGACAAGTTAATTTAATTTGGCACGACACCGCCACAGGCACGTTCGACAAGCACGGAATGAAATGGGAAGAAGCAAATTTACACAATTCCCGTGTAAATTAAACAGAATATAATATATATATATATGTATATATATTGTCACACATACAATGCGAAAAATTTTCACACACACAATGCGAAAGACTTAACTGTAAATAACTCACATTTCTACATTAGTAATATATATATATATATTACTAATGTAGAAATGTGAGTTATTTGCAGTTAATATATATATATATTACTAATGTAGAAATGTGAGTTATTTACAGTTAAGTCTTTCGCATTGTGTGTGTGACAATTTTTCGTCTTGTTTCTGAGCAAGATTGTGTTGGAATTTCACATAAATTAATCACTCAGATGCAGTCCAGCAAGTTTAAAGCTTGCATATCAAATATTTAACATTTGAATAAAATAAATAAAAATGTAAAACATGTGTTAGACATGATGATGCATATTAATTGTGCATATTCATTTAATCATGTTTTAACAGCGGGTCATTGATTGAAATAATACATGTGTCCAGGTTTCTTGATATTCAACCGTATTTTTGTACGTTTATGTAACGCCCGCTGGTACATAGCATAGGCGTGTATAGGGTGGCCTGGGGGGCACTTGCCCCTTAGACGTTTGGAATTTGGCGTGCCCCCACTCCCTTTTTGTATGTGCCCCCGTGACCGTGCTCTCCTAGACCCTTTTAAATGTAGTCCCGTGATTGAAGGTACGGCAGCGTAGCGACGAAAAATAGTTCAACAGCACCACCGCCCCTCCGTCTTCAGATGTCACAGTCGAGGTAGTGACGGCCGCCCAGCGTCGAAACATTTTCAGCGAACTGATGTCACAGAGTGTTATCCACTACTTCCGTCATAGCAACCTGCAGCGCTCCCGGTTTCGTCCCGTAGTAATTAATCAACATTGATGTGCTTCAATTATAATATAAAGCAGACTGTGGGTCTCTGCTTGTATGTATGTACGTCCTGCCTTTCTCAGTCAGTTTTGTATGTTTGGGGCTGTAATGTTGTAAGCATGCTAGCAGGCCGTTTCTGGTCATGCGTAAATTTAAACTTTTTGGAATTCTTCCCCGTGGGTGGGGAACTTAGTTGGCTCAATATTTCAAAAGGTTGTTTGTAAAGTTTCAGCGGCGGAATTTCATGTTTTTCTATATAACATCGTAAAGATAATAATGCAATATACACACATGTCGTTGGGTGTACGCAAATATTTGTATTAGTTTTTATGTTATTGCCTATTGAAAATCATGAACGCATAACCCCGAATCCAGTCTGCTTGTCGCTGGTCATATCAGCTCTTAGCGGTGAATTGGAGTTTTATGGTGAGCCAGCCTCAAAGTGGGTGCAGTTGGATTGCTCAACGGAAGGGTGTAGGCTAGTAAATAAATGGTAATGAGAACATAATTAAATAAATTGTTTATTTTGAAGTTGAAGTGAAGTTTATTTGTTTTAGATCATCATACAAACATAATAAAGTAAATATGTTTAGCTGACATAGTTCCCTATTTTTCATTACAATCACCTCGAAATATCAAACTTCATATACCAACCCAATTAAAAGTAATAGCTGGACAGAGTATGATGTTTTGAGTCTGTTTATTGAGAGCTTTGAGAAAACGTTTATTTACTGTAGCCGCCCGGATGTAGCTATCCCGGATCTTAAGTCTAACTCGATACGCTAGGTGGCGATACCAGTCACTCAGTTAGTCAGTAATTGAACTATACAGAGTTGAACACTACATCCCTCCCCAAACTGGATAAAAGATACAGCGTTCAGAAAAAACACATTAGTAAAAATGCATAGGCCCGATTACATAGTGTCCTTGCATGGAAAAACAATTACTAGCCAGACTACAACATTGTTATGGGTATTGTCTGTATGACAAGGCATTATTATGTTAGTGATACGAATTAGTACACATCGTAGTCGTCGAGATGTCGCGGGCGATTGCGCATGCGAGCTGGATAGCGAGGCATCTCGTCGACGTCATCAGGTAGGATTTGCTGATCTTCGGCGTCACCGATGTCACCGGTGCTGATGTCATCATCCCAGCTCGACTCATCTTCCGATTCGACTACGTCGCTCGTGACGTGTTTGAAGAATGACGAATTTCGCGTCACTCGATGCGTTCCACGCTGCGCAGTGACCATGGAACCTTTGACGTGTGTGACGTGGTACGGACGTGGATCATACGCTGGGTCAATTTTGCGCCTCCTCATCGGCGGTTTGATGATGACCGCGTCACCTTCCTTGATGGTCGAAGGCTTGACGTACGCTTTGTCGTCAGCTGCACGTTTCATCTTCGCTTTGTTGTTCTGGTCGCGTTGTTGTACGTCCTTCCTGTTGAACGGCTCGGGTGTCGTTTGTGGCAACTTGACCTTCATCCATCGTCCGTGTAGAAGTGTTGCTGGAGGAGATCCGGTTGTCGCATGTGGAGTTGCGCGATAGTTGCGAAGGAACTGATTCATCTCGGCTCTCCAGTCTTTCTGCTCACAGATAGATGTTTTGATGACTTTCTTCACCGTTCGCATGAAACGCTCGACTTCGGCGTTCGCTCGCGGCCAGTACGGAGTGATCTTCCTGTGGCGGAAACCGAGATCTGAAGCAAAGTTTGCAAAGTCACGACTGTTAAACGGTGGACCGTTGTCTGTTCGAAGTGTGTCGGGCGTACCATACTCTGACAATACTTTGTCCAAACGAGGGATCACCACGTTTGCCGATGTTGACGATACGATTTCAACGATCGGGAATCTTGAGTAATCGTCCATTAGGACCAGCAAGTATTGTCCCATGGGTAGTTCTGCGAAATCTGCGCTGATTTCTGTCCAGGGCGCTGTGGGTAGTGGACTCATCTGCAAAGGTTCACGTTTGACCTCTGGCACAGACGCTTGACACGCAATGCATGATTTGACACGACGTTCGACCATCTTGTCGATGCCGGGGAACCAAATCTTCTCTCGCAGCAATGCTTTTGTCTTCACGATTCCCTGATGACCTTCGTGGGCAAGGTCGACCGCGCATTTCTGCAGTGTTGCGGGGATGGCCAACCGATGACCACGAAGAATGGTGTCACCGTCAACTGTGGTCGTCAGCTCGTTCTTCAGCAGTTGGTAGGACTTGTACGACTCGACGTCTACCTTGTCTGACAAGTTTTGCTGCCATTTTCCAGTGCGTAGGGCTTGCACTACAGCTTGTAATGTCGCGTCGGCCATTGTTGCGCATCGCACTTGTTCGATCGACATCGCTTTCGGCACGGAGTTGATCGAGATGTAATCGATGAACTCCTCAGCGACCTTCTCTTCACGGGAAGTCTGACGCGTTTGTTGGCATGGGTGTCGTGACAAGAAGTCTGCAGGGTTATCTGACCCCGGACGGTAGACCACGGTGGCGTTGTAGGGCTGCAGCCTGATTGCCCACCGCTCGATGCGTGCTGTTGGTTGAGACTTTGGGTTGCCGTAGATCGACACTAGCGGTTTGTGGTCAGTGAATACCACGACCGGTTGACCGTAGACGTATAGGTGAAAGTGTTCACAGGCCCATACGACGGCCAGCGCCTCGCGTTCGGTCTGGGAGTACCTCTGCTCCACGGCGGTTAGCGCACGACTGCCGTACGCGATGACACGCTCGTCTGACTCGGCACTCTGTGTGAGGATTGCGCCAAGGCCGACAGGACTGGCGTCCACGTAGATTGCCGTTTTCTTTCGCTCATCAAAATACGCCAGCACCGGCGCCTTCGATAGCGATTGGCGTATAGAGGCGAGAGACGTGTTGCACTCATCCGTCCAGTTCCAAAGCGCATCTTTCTTCGTCAACTCTCGTAGAGGTTGCGTCATCGTCGCGTAACCAGGGATGAATCTCGCACAGAAGTTGGACATGCCGAGAAGACTTCTGACCTGCGTTGCGTTTGACGGAGTGTCGAGATTCTGGATCGCTGACACCTTCTTTGGATCAGCAGAGAGTCCTCCTCGGGAGAAGACGTACCCGAAGAACTCAAGCGTGCCCTTGTTGTAAGAGCATTTCTTTTTGTTCAGCGTGAGACCATGTTCGCGCAGTCGTTGGAACGTCGCCTTCAGGTGCTGATCGTGCTCCTTCTGCGTTGCGCCGAACACGAGAATGTCATCGCTGATGTTGATCGCACCGGATATGCCACTTAGTGTTTCGCGAATGGCATTCTGGAACACTTCGGCTGCACTAGACACACCGAAATTGAGACGTTTATATCTCCACAGGCCGATGTGCGTGGAGAAAGTGGTGATAGGTCGCGATGACGGTTCGAGTTCCAGCTGATTGTAGCCTTGGTTCAAGTCGAGTTTGCTGAACACAGCTGCACCGTTGAGGTCGTTTACAAGCTCGTTGATGGTCGGCGTGATGTGACGTTCTCGCGTGATCGCCTGATTCGCTTGGCGCATGTCGACACACACCCGGATCTGACCTTCACTTTTCGGTTTCGGTACTACGACCAATGGCGATACCCAGGGCGTTGCCCCATCGACGCGCTCGATGACGCCGAGTTCATCGTCTCGCTTCAACTCCTGTTCCAGTTGCTGCCTGACGTGAAACGGGATCCTCCTGTGTGGTTGCGCAACAGGTTGCACCGTCTCGTCGACGTGTCATTTCACTTTGAAATCCTTTAGTTGACCGAGACCTTGGAAAAGGTCGTCATACTCGGAGACTAAGCGATCGATAGCTGTAGCTGGTTGGTCGATAGCGGTTGCACGACTCGTACCAGATGAAGTCGCTTTGACGTCTTCCATCCTAGAAGTGAGCCACCTGAGCCCGCTACAACATAGAACAGTTCGTCACTTTGTTGTGTTGCAGATTTCACAGTGGCCGTGAAGATACCCTTGACAGGAAGTGGCTTTGCAGATCCGTACGGGAAGATCTTCGTGTCATCGCGGCTCAGCTGCGGTTGCGGTGTCATCGTGGCGTAGTCGCATTCATCGATGATGTTGATTTCAGCTCCCGAGTCAGCAATGACGTTCAGTTCGTGGCCGTTGACATTGACAATGAAGTGTGGACGTGCATCGCGTTTGTTGACACCGACGTTGCACAGTGATAGTTTGTAGACACACGCGTCATCACTCGAACTGTCTTCAGCCGCAACGATGTGTACACCTCGTCTCTGTGGTTTATGCGTGTTCTGTTTACGTTTCTCCGTTTTCGTCGGTCTGCGCGTTGTTGGTCTAGACAGGCAGCATGAAGCGAAGTGATTCATCTTGTGACAGTTCATACACTCCTTCCCAGCGGCAGGGCAGGACGATCTCCCTCCAGGGTGCGGCCACGTCTGCGCACAGTTGCGGCACACGTTATTCTCGTCCTTCGGTTTCGTAACCCACTGTGATTGTTTGGGTTTGTGGGTTGACATCTTGTTGACAGACACCGACTGACTGTTGTGATTGACGCGTTCTATGTCCTTGGCTTGCATCTCGGACAGTTCCATGACCTTTGCGACATCCACCAGTTTGGTCAATGTTATGTCGGGGTCACTTAGTGCCTTCCGTCGAAGCCGACTAGACTCGCAGTTCTGTACGATCTGGCTCATGATTTCTCTGTCGATATCGGAGAACTCACACGTTTTTGCAAGCTGCCTCAGCCTCGTGTAGTACGCGGTGATGTCTTCCCCTTCTCCTGCTTTGCCTGTCTGAACTTGTAGACTTCGTACTCGCGGTTTCTCTTTGGAGCGAAGTGTGTTGTGAGTGCTTTGACTGCTTTCTCAAGTTCATTTTCGTCATCGTCACCAGCGACGACAGGCAGCGTGTCGAAGATATCGTGCGTTTCGTCACCCGCATAATGAAGCAGTAGTGCGCGTTGACGTGTGTCGTCCGTGATGTTGCACGCCGTCATGAGATTTTTGAAGCGAGCGACCCATTTGGTCCAGCGAATTGCGACGTCACCGCTTGCACTAACATCGAAGTGTGGATACGTTGGCAGATCGGACATTATTGCAGTACTTAACTTTGTTGCGAAGTTCACACCTGCATCACTCGTCGCCAAATATGATGTTTTGAGTCTTTTTATTGAGAGCTTTGAGAAAACGTTTATTTACTGTAGCCGCCCTGATGTAGCTATCCCGGATCTTAAGTCTAACTCGATACGCTAGGTGGCGATACCAGTCACTCAGTTAGTCAGTAATTGAACTATACAGAGTTGAACACTACACAGAGATACTCGCAAACTATTTGTCATAACGGAGTCTTCGTTACCTGTAGACAAACAAATCTGGTACAGGTCGAAACAACAAATAACACTATTTATACAAATGCTGGTTTTGTGAGAATAGTACGTGCTACTGTCCGGTATAAATGTATAATCCATTCATGTGCTGCATTAACTGTGCCATGTCCAACACTCAATCTCAATTTTACTGTTGGACGCCCATAATTAATACTTGCTTACAGTTGATAGTGGTTCTATCCATGCGTGTGTGAACCTTCCGCTCCTGCGGTACATGATGATGACTCCATCATATCTTTGAGACAGCCTGAGACATACATATATAGTCTCAATTTGGGACGTAAAAGAACCACTGAGGACGACAAGCACCCTGGCAGTGACCACCCTCAGTGCCAGCATATAGAAAGGTCGGCTTGGCGATAATGTTCTGAAAAAGGCTGGCTAGTTGAATGAGACCTCATAAGATCATAACATATAACCACAATATATACAGACTAGTCAGTTAATAGAACGTTGCCGAGTGCTGGAAACAACTAGAACTAGTAGACCTATATGTGTAGTGTTCGCAAACAAAACACGGATGTGATACCTTGACATTTGGACACACGTCTGTGCTATTATTTTCATGTGCTTAACTGGTAAATAGAAATGGGAATGAGTAAATTGGAAAATGTCACAATCCTAGCTAAGAGTCTGTGTGTGACGGATCATGGATGCGTTTACGTAGCGCCCGCTGGCATATATGATGTTATGTTTTAATTAAATTACACTGATCTGATGTCCCGCGGTGTTATCCACCACTTTCGTCATGGCAACCTTCAGTGTTACCGGTTTCGTCCAGGGGAAATTAATAAGCAATTAGGTGCTTCATCTATATTATAAAACAGAGTGCGGGGTCTCTGTTTATCTATACGTCCCGCACATATGTGTCAATGTTGTATGTTTAGGGCTGTAGGTAGATAAGATCAGAGATCAATGTCCACGATGTATTGTGTACATCAGTACGAATGATCGCAACTCAATGAGAACTGCAACCAGAATACATGGATTAGTAAATAACAGTAACTATATAACCCTCTAGTAGGCATGCTAGCGAGTCCTTTCTGGTGTTTCGTAGATTTAGACTTCTTCTAATTCTCTCCGGGGGAGTCGGGATCTTGTTGGTATTAATAGTATATTAAGCTTTTGTTATGATATAAATCATGCGTACGCCACCTAATATTATCCCCACATTTTAAAGAAATTAATGGTTTGTTATAGTCAAGCTCTTCTGGTACTCATATAAACTTAGTTGCAAAATTAACGTGTTTTCTTGTCTACCTTCTTCTCATTTCTCATGCCTCCATGCTTGTGTGCAATTTTCAAAGAGGACGTACAGTCAGCATTCAAAATACCACCTTTACAGATTTTGTTCGCAAGTAGTCGTTAATAATGAAGGAAAAATAAAGTTTCCGAAGAATGAAACATGATCTTTGCTGGCCTTTTGTCAACGTAGCACGCGTGTTTTAATACTGGCGTCCGCAGCAGAGATACAAGTCGCACGAGTTCGTCGGCCAGTTTCCTCCAGGTCGCAGGCATGCTTACTGCCCAGACAGCATTTCTGTCTTGAGCCAAAGTTGGAAAAGAATGGCAGCTTAATAGCTTGTGATGCCTGCCTTGGGCCAATGTTGGTTGTACGATAGACATCCGTTGCATGGCAGTAGCTTGGAATGCCAACTTTTGGCCACTGGCAATGTTGATAGGCCAGTGATAGACCAATTAAAAAACGGATTGCCATTGTTAGGCCATGGGAACATCCACATCTTATGCCAGTCATGGCCCAAACGTCTCTGGGTGGTTTTGTCGCTTCTGACAGCTTGGGACTAGTCTCGCTTAACCGACTCTCGCCTGGCTGCGTGACTTCGCCAGAACGATAGTCTGACTCTGAATGGCCTTTCTGAATGTTATGCCATGAGAGCTGCCACCTAGTGAATATGCATGTGATTAAAAGGCATTAAAACTACGAAAACAGTATAATGTCAGTTTATTTTATGTGAGACATGTTTCAATATAAGTTTAATGATGGATAATTGTTATAGTATAGTATTATCTTATAAAAGTGTATCCTTATTTAATTTGTTATTTCATAGTTGGTCACCGTCTTTACCGGAATCTGGGGTAAAGCCCCCTACCGGTAACATTCGCTGGAGCTTAATAATCCAGGCCGGTGTCGCGCTTACATTTATCCGGGCGTTAAATTTTATTCGGGTGATGTTTATGTACACATGTAAGGCATAATAGTTGGCACCAGTAGATCACGTAGTGATAAATAATTTTCAGTAGTTAAATGTTTTATTTGTTATCGTTATTCGAACGTTATAGTTAGAGTACATAATTATAATTTGCTGTTTCAGATCTGTGACCAAGTATAAGACGTGACGTGTGGGTGGAGAGGAAACTGTTTTAAGGCAGAAATTGTTTATGTCTGTGGGAAGCACACATTTTATAATTTATGTATATATATATAGACATATATGTAATTATATATATATATACACATATAAACACACATAACGCCCGGATAAATGAAAACGCGACAGTCGTAGCTGGTGCTAAATACATTCCCCTAGATACGCGCACGCGTAGAAACGTCACCCGGATAAATGTAAGCTCGACACCGTTTTGATGGGACAATGCTGCCACCTCACGGCGTTTGGATAATCGAGGCTAGCTTGGGACAATACTTGCTGAGGTAGGTGGCAAACCCGATGAATCTTTGGATGTCTTCTTTCGTTGTTGGCGTAGTCATGTCAACAACAGATTGTATGCGATCACGACTCGGTGCCAGTCCTGTGGTCAGCAGCTCATGAGACATGACTTACGAACTTCACTGACGGCTTCGAGATTTTGCACTGTGTCTCGTTGAGGGCGAGATGTTTTTGCCTGCATTTCTCAAAAACCTATCTCAACCTTGCGTCATTCTCTTCTTGATCTCTTCCCCAGATCAGAATGTTATCGATGTAGCATTCAACCCTTTCAATGTTGTCAAACATCTGACTGATTGCTTTGTGCATCACTTCCGGTGCAGACTTGGCAGCCTGAGGTACCTGTACCTGCCATATGCAGTAATGAACGTTGTGTAGTAGCTGCCTTGTTCATCTTACTCAATGTGATGAAACTCTGCACTTGCATCAAGTGTCGAGTACACTTCTGCTCCACTGATTCTACCAAATATGTCTGACGCTACTGGCAGTGCGTAATTCTCTCGCATTATCGCTTCATAATTCATTTAGATTCTGGCAGTTCTGCGGATACAGACATATTCGGGGCTTCTTTTTGGGTCTGAGTACATTGACGATGGGATTCACCCATTCAGTAGGTTCTTCAAGTTTCGCAATGCATGGTGTGCTCTGCTTCTAGGCGATCTAGTTCCTCCTCCAGTTCCTCTCTGATTGCGTGCGGACCATGTCTTGGTTGGCATGTTGGTGGTGGTATTTTCGCCATCTCTCATTTTTTCTGATCGCCGTTTCTCTTTTAGTCGATCTTCGTTACTTAGTTCAATTCTGACGCCATGTCATATACATAGTTATTGATGACAGGATGGCTTTAATTAAACAGATTTAATTAACGATCAAGAAATACAAGTGAACGCGAACAAAACATGAACAACCGTTATGTCATCTTCCGGTGTCTCAAAACAAGTGTCGCTCAAGACAAGTTTACCACCATATTATATGACAACGATGACGCTGCACCTAGAACGCCGCCGAAGCTACAGTCAGCCAGTGTGCAGTCCTTGCTGTTTATACGCGGTTTATGAAGCTTATTAAGATGCCAGCCAAAGTCAATTTGTATAATATTTAAATGTCATACCTGTTGAATGTTGAACTGAATAAAATGTACGAATGTTGTAGGGGCCTTACCTTACCTTACCTTACCTATCCTCTTCGGGCCTTGTGGCCCATAAGGCTGCTGTGCGACTCCGCCACCTCGCCCTGTCAACGGCTATGTGTCTGGCTTTGCTCCAAGTTGCCCAGCCCAGTTGCTTCCGTTCTTTTTCCACTGTGGTTCTCCACGTTGTTTTTGGTCGACCAACTTTTCTTGTTCCTTCCGGCGTCCATGTCAGTGCTGTCAGGCAGTGGTTTTGGTCCTTCTTTCTCAGCACATGCCCGATCCAATTCCACCTTCTTCTCTGTACTTCTGTGCTGATCTTCTCTTCTGCTGTTATGTTCTCAATGTCTTTGTTCGAAATTATTACTGGCCATCTAATTTTAAAAATTCTTCTGAGACAGTTGAAATGGAAAATGTCAAGTTTTTTGTTGTCGCATTTGTTTACTTTCCATGTTTCACATCCATACAGTAACACTGATTTGAACTGAATAAAATTTACGAATGTTGTAGGGGCCTACAGTTTTAAAATAGATTAGGGATCAACAGACAACGGTGAACTGAACGATAATATGATACCGCAGACGTAATGAGTTATACAATAATGACATGGCACTCAGCAGCAGAACACGCAAATAAAATAAAATAAAATCGTGACATTTATATTGCGCCGTTCCAACAATCGTTGCTCACGGCGCCGTACATAATGTTCGGGAAAACAGATAAATCTTAAGGTTTGATTTAAAATCAGTGTTTGTCATTGATGTTGCAGTCAGCTTTTGCGGCAGCAAGTTCCATAGTGTTGTGGCTGCCACGCAAAATGATCTGTCACCCCAGCGATGCGCAGCACGTGGTACACATAAATGATTGTGTTCACTGGAGCGCAACAATCGAGTTGGCTGACGTCTGTTCAAACATTTGGTGATATACTGTGGTGCACAGCCATCAGTTCTCGGTGCGTGAGTAGAAGTATCTTATACTCTACTCTAACTGCTATCGGCAGCCAGTGCAGCTTCATCAATAGAGGTGTGACATGACAGAACTTCTTGGCGCCGTCGACAAGGCGAGCCGCCCAGTTCTGTACTCTCTGCAACCGTTCTAGTTGTTTCACAGGCAGTCGGTGGAGTAATGCATTGCCTACGTCAAGTCTGCTGGTAACAAACGCATGTATGACTTGTTCTGTCGTTGCAGGTGTTAGATAACGTCTTATTCTTGTAATATTTCGGAGATGAAAAATTGCAGATCTACAGACAGCAGTCACATGCGTCTCCATCTTCATCTCGGCATCGAACTGTACACCAAGATTCCGTACATTCTGAGTTACGGTGACCAAACAGTCTCCAATGCATAGTGTGCGCAGCTAATTTTTTTAGTTGTTGCGCAGAGCCGAACACGATTACTTCTGTCTTTGAGTCATTCAACTTTAAAAAGTTTGTCATCATCCACGTCCTGATCTCTACTACACAATCTTCAATACGGGCGACAGCCACAGCAATGTCCTCTTGGTGGGGTTTCACTGGAATGTAGATTTGACTATCATCCGCGTAGAAATGACACATCAAATCTTAGCAACTGGTGCTACATAGATGGAGAACAGCTGAGGACCCAGTACAGAGCCTTGTGGTACCCCGTATGCCAGAGGACGAGCAGGCGATGTAGCACCATGAATGTGGACAGACTGGCCTCTGTCTCTTTGGTATGATTTAAACCAGTCCAGTGCATCTTGGACCACTCCGATATAATGTGAGAGTCTATGCAACATCACTTCATGGTCGACGGTGTCAAACGCAGGCGATAAATCAAGGAGAACCATGATGACAACATTCTGATTGTCCATTGCATAAGAGTTGACAAACGCAATGCTGAAGTTGTCTAAAGATCTAAAACTGTAATGAATACACACACAATTGGCTTAACTTCGTATTTCAATCAGTATCAAAATACCAATTTAGAAAGCATGTGTACATTTACCGTGCCGAAAAACAATGCGATTCATTGTTTCATATGCGGTTGACGAATTCATATTTTAGCGCACCAGTAGCTTTGCTTTTATCGCAGCGAAAAGCTAATATTTACTATGCAACGTTACTGATCTTCCCTACTAGGCTGTAGTAAAGCACATTTATCCGATTCTTAAACAAGGTGTATTTGTGAAATTCAATTGCAAGTTACAAACCGCCGAAGCCAGGCGAACCCGCCGAAGGCGCCGTTTCGCGGAAACCAAGATTGGCAGTGTAGTATATTGCCGTTTCCGGCTACCCGTTTAACGTGCTGACTTCTCCGTCTATTTGGAGCCGGGTTATTATTGTAGTGTGCTAGCGAGTACATGTGTTAAGTAGAAGTTGTCATTCCTGTATATTCTTACCCCACGCAACACCGCATTTTGGCGACGAGGATGGCCAAAACCGGTATGAACATGTACTAAAAGGTATAATCTGGTCACGTGGCCGTAGGCACGTGATCATGATCGAGTAGCTGGCCCAGGGCCATGTCCGGTCACGTGAACATAACCGGGCCTCGCATTAGACCTCAAGTTGGCCAAACCCGCCCGAAAACTGGCACTTATATTCATCTAAACCCAGCCCAAAATAACCACGAAAAGCTGTGTTGTGTGCCCGGCCGCGCCATCTAGTGGATAGTTTTAAAAACACATTAAAACAACGTTTTGAACGTACGGATATCACATTTTCATGTCACATTTCAAGTAACTGTGGAAACGATGACTTTTCTATCATACTAATGATGCAGAGCGCATCAGTACCATATGTAGTGTTATGCTATCGCGCTCCTACCTCTACATCCGGGACTTCGTTGAATACAGTCATTTTCTATCTACACGTCTTCTTTCTTTATCTAGTATTCGTGTCTTTTTACGTGTTATACTATATCAGTAGTAACACCACATGCTGTCAGAATTTTAAGATGAATACGGTGATGTTGTTGCAAATGTAATTTTGCGTACATCTGCCGCGAGGTACGTTATTTTTGCTTGTTTGAAACATTCCAAATCGCCCCGCCTGTTGCTTTCTGCTTCGTCAAACCTAATGAATAGCCTAAATGGATTCGACGGTTTGAGCACTTTTGTTCAGCGTCAGCCCTGGACGAGAAAGCCGAGACAGTTCAAGTCAACGCACTTATCTACGCGATGGGTGATGAGGCGGACGATATCATGGCAGGCTTCGGCTTGACAGATGAGCAACGGAATGTTTATTAATTTCGTTAAAAGCAAGTTTGATGCGCCCTTCGTAGTTCGACGCAATGCGATTTTCGAGCGGGCTAAGTTCAACCGACGTTCCCAAGAGGAGCGCGAGACGGTTGACAGTTTCATCACTGGTTGTTCTGCCTGGCGGAGCATTGCGATTACGGCGTGCTCAACGATGAAATGATCAGGGATCGTATTGTCGTTGGCATCACTGATGCGGCGTTATCGTTGAAATTGCAGATGGACGCGACCTTGACACTGAAGAATGCAATCGACATGGCACGCCAGAACGAGGCTGCAAAGAAAGAGCAGGCCCTGTTGATGAACAACTTTGCGGCGAAGACTGGCGGCAATGTTGAATTTGTGCGGACGAGGAAGTCGTACAAACCCAGCCAGTCGAAACAGAAGATGAATGCTCAGCCTCAGTCAAGTTCGACCCGGAAATGTGACTGTTGTGGGAGATCTCCGGCTCGTAAGAAGTAAGAAGTGAAACTTGAAGCTTGCAATGAAAGTCGGACATTTTGGGGCTGTATGCAGGTCAGCGAGATCTGTAGACGTCGTCACTAAGCACGCTGAGTCGGAGCTCGCTTTTCTCGGCGAAGTGACGAAGGGCGACGATCAACCGTAGTCGTAGACGCCCACCATTGTTTTGGACGCATTGGACACTCGCCTTCGCACGAACGTTTGCTTCAAGTTTGACACCGAGGCCGACGTTACTGTGATCTCTGCCAACGACTACAAGACAGCAGGTAGTCCGCGACTCGACGGGTCGACTAGAACACGTGTAGATGTGAACGACGACGTCCTACAAACCATGGGCAAATTCAGTGGCAAGCTGTCACGAAACGGTGTCGTCATTCACGAAGACGTGTACGTCATCAGTGGCCAGACGAGGTCACTGCTCAGTCGGTGATCTTGTCAGACGTGTTGCTGTTGACTCGGTCGATGCAGCAGACGTCTACAAACGCGACAACTCGAAGCTATTTGAGGCCCAGGGAAGATGAATGGCGAGTTCGAAATCAAGCTACGGTCTGACGCGAAGCCGTTCGCGTTGACTACACCGAGACGAGTCTCGTTACCGTTGCTTGGGGTCGTCAGGAAGATACTTCAGAGAATGGACAATGTTGACGTCATCCACAGGATCGAAAGCCCGACGGACTGGTGTGCTGGCATGGTTGTGGTGGCGAAACCGAAGGCTGTCCATTCTTCGGACGTTGAGGGGCAGAGGAAGCACACAAAGTTCGCATTTGTGTCGACCTAACGAAGTTGAACGAGAGCGTAAGGAGGGAGAAACACGACCCTCCTTCAGTCGATCAGACACTCGGTAGGCTGGCGGGCGCGAAGGTCTTCACTAAGTTGGATGCTAACTCTGGCTTCTGGCAGATCCCTCTAGCCCAGTCTTCGCAATAATTGACGACATTCATTACTCCTTTCAGAATATATTGCTTCAAGGGGCTGCCTTTCGGAATCACTTTGGCTCCAGAGTACTACTAGAAACGTATCAGTGGGATTCTCGATGATTTACCTGGTGTTCTATGTTTGATGGACGACGTCATCATCTTCAGCAGTTCGGTAGAAGAGCCCGACGCTAGGGTGAGGGCTGTCTCCCGTCGTCTCAAGAACAACGGTGTGACTTTGAACTTTGATAAGTGCGGCTTTCCCAAGTCGAGCATCTCGTATCTTGGTCACATTGTGTCAGCTGACGGGGTCATGGCGGATCCTGCGAAGGTGCGAACCATCACAGAGGTGCAGCAGCCCAGGAAACGTGAGCGATGTTCGACGCTTTCTGGGTATGGCTAACCAGCTTGGCAAGTTTTCTGCCAATTTGTCAACTACAACTCAACCACTACGTGATCTACTTATAGAAGAGAATATGTGGACATGGGATGAGAGGCAACAACGAGCGTTTGATGCCGTGAAGACAGACCTGACCAACACTCCAGTGCTGGCTCTGTACGACCCACACAGAGCGACGACAGTGTCCGCAGATGTGTCATCATTTGGTCTGGGGACGGTGCTACTGCATAGTGACGACGGCGCGATGCGACCCGTGGCGTACGCGTCAAGGGCGATGACGCCAACGGAACAGCGCTACTCACAGATTGAGAAGGAGGCTCTGGCGACTATGTGGGCTCTTGAGAAATTTACGGACTACCTCTACGGAATGCAGTTCCATTTCGAGACCGACCACCGACTTCTGGTGTCACTTCTTAGCACCAAGAAGAATCTAGATGAACTTTCACCACGCATACAGCGATTCCGTGTGCGACTGATGCGGTACGCGTACACGATCAGTCATGTGCGACCACTGACGGTGGCGGAGTCGCGATTCACAGACGAAGTATCAGCGCAGGCGAGCCTGGTGGTGAGTGAGATACCGGCAACCGAGACACGTCTGGCCGAGATTAGGGCAAGACAGCAAGACGACGAGGTGTGTCGCCAGGTGATGCGATATTGCCTAGAGGGTTGGCCAAGCCATCCATCATTGCCATCGTCTTTGCGACCGTATTGGCAAGTCTAGAGTGAACTGACAATTCAACACGGTCTGCTACTGAAAGGGGTAGGGCTCGTTATACCGGCGTCGATGCGGTTGACTATGTTAGACAAGCTACACGAGGGCCGTCAAAGTGTGGTCAAGTGTCGCTCGCGGGCCCTGTCATCGGTCTGGTGGCCCGGACTCAGCAGGCAGCTTGAGGAGCTTGTCAAGAACTGTCCTACGTGTGCGATGGAGCGTAGCAACACAGTCGAGCCGATGATTGCATCAGAGCTGAATCTGCGACCTTGGCAGAAAGTCAGCACCGACATGTTTTATTTCAAGAAGGCGACATCTACTTGCTGAAAGGTAGCGCAGTCTTCCTGAAGAATAATGAACTGTTTGCGGAGGCCCGACGACTCAAAAAAGAACGGAAAACATTCGGCACATGGACGATGAACTGCAACATCTTTGTGAAAAAGACCGAACAAACCAACAAGGTGATGATCAAATGTAAAAACGATTTGGACAAACTGTGAGATGGCAGCATTTGGACAGAGAGTTCACTTATGGTCCATGAAGATCATGTGTGTTGTGAACACGGTTATATGGACTCTTTTCTATTTTACTATGTTGTGTCTTGTGTTGCAAATACTGCAAATTGTGTGTGTTGTGAACACAATTTTATGGAGTCTTGTATCGTACTATCTTGTGTCTGATAGTGCAAATCCCGCAAATGTCTATGTTCATATATGTAGTGTTATCACATTTAATTTATGATGGCTAATAATCAGATGAAATTAGACTCATGTCTAATATGTAACCAAATGTTAAACAATTATGCCGTAATATGTGATCTATGTGAAGCCGTTTTTCATAAACAATGTGCAAAATTAACACAACAACAATTCAGATTAATCCGTTGCAAAAATGTAAATTATCAGTGTACATCATGTTGTGAAGTTTTTCCATTTCAAAATATTAGTGATGATGAATTTGTGTTTGAGAATTCTTCTTTTGAAGACAATTATGACCTTTATAAATTAATAGATAATTGTTCACAATTTAATTTCAATTCCTTCAAATACTCGGATTATAATCCCTATGATTTTGAAAATGATATAGACCCAGAAAACAATTTCTACAATAATTTATCATCGAAATGTCAACAATTTACTGAGAAAGTCGGTCAAGTTAACGGATTATCGTTTATACATTTTAATGCCAGAAGCCTAAAAACAAACTTTCAAAACAATAAAGACTACATTTTAGAACTCAACGTAAAAATTGATATAATAGCTATATCTGAAACATGGATAGAACCAGATTTAATTGATGATTTTAATATAAACAATTATGATGCTTATCACATCATAAGAGGAATCCGAAGAGGTGGTGGTGTTGCTATATATACAAATAAAGAATTATCTTGCAAAATGGTGAAAAGTAAATCTTTTGTAGTAGAGAATATTCTTGAATGTATTACTGTAGAATTAACCATAAAAATGTTGTGGTCAGTTGTATGTACAGGACACCGGGGTCAAACTTAGATACCTTTTGAGAAAACATAGAACATATTTTAAGTGATACTAAATCTATTAAAACGATATTTATGTGTGGTGACTTTAACATAGATTTGCTGAAACATGAGACTCATAATCATACTAAAAAATGTCTAGACATAATGTATAGTTTGGGTCTTTACCCATTGATTGACAAGCCTACTAGGATCACAGATAGCTCAACTACATTAATAGACAATATATTCACCAATGAATTGCGCTACAATCTAACTTGTGGTATCATGTTCAATGACATTAGTGACCACTTACCGATTTTTGCATTTTGCGAGTATAACATAAACAGATGCAATGTAAATGAGTTTCAGTATATCAGAAAGATAAACGAGGATACACTGGCTTCATTTTCCAATGAACTGAGTCAGCAATCCTGGGAAAATGTTCTAAAAACAAATGATGTAAATCAAGCATATGATTTTTTCTACACATATTTACAGATATATTTAACAAACATTGTCCAGTGAAAAGAGTTTCCAGGAAAAACTACATTAACAAAAACCCTGGTTAACCAAAGGTTTAAAATGTGCTTGTATGAAGAAGAAAAAATTATATGAAAACATTTATTGTATCGAGATCTGCTGAAGCAGAACAAAAATACAAACCTTACAAAAATAAATTAACATCTATATTAAGAATTACTGAGAAAAACTATCACAGCATATTGTTAGAAAAACAGAAAGCAAATGTTAAAGAAACCTTGAAAATATTAAATAATGTAATAAACAAACACTACAATAAACCAACAAACCCAGAATACTTTATAAAAAACAACAAACGAATCTCAAACAAAGAGCATATTGCTAATGGATTTAATAATTTCTTTACTAATGCTGGACCCAACTTAGCAAACAATATTTCCTTATCTAAAAATGATGCAAATATTTATGATTACTTAGAAGTGAAAGTACAACATACTATGTTTCTAAGTCCTGTTGGTGATCTAGACATTATAAGAACTGTACAAAATTGTAAAAGTAAAAGATCAACTGATTACAGTGATATTAACATGAGCTTGATAAAGAACGTAATTACTAATAAAATTAAGCCATTTAGTCACATATGTATCCTTTCAAACAGGTGTATTTCCAAGCAAGATGAAAAATTGCCAAAGTTGTTCCACTATTTAAGTCGGGTGAAAATAATGTGTTTACAAATTACAGGCCAATATCATTATTACCACAATTCTGAAAAATTCTGGAGAAACTATATAATAACAGGATGGACTTATTCCTAAAAAATATGATATACTCAGTCCAGGTCAGTATGGTTTTAGGTCTAATATGTTAACAACTGAGGCTCTTTTAGATTTGGTAGAAGAAATGACATACTCACTGGAAAACAACAAGTATGCTATTGGGGTGTTTATTGACCTAAAGAAATTGATCTCGATATACTGAGTAACAAATTACATATTATGTTCTGATAGGGACTTAAATGAACTTGTTCGGATGATAAATAATGGACTAGAGCAACTCCAGGTGTGGTTTTCTATTAATCGTTTATCTCTTAATGTAACTAAAATTAATTATATGATTTTTGGAAATCGCAAGTTGACTGCTGATATTTCTGTAAAAATAAATAAAGAAATAATCAATAGAGTAAATGCCACACAATTTTAGGTGTAATGATTGATGACAAGTTAAACTGGAAAAATCATATTTTTTCAGTACGATCTAAACTGTCAAAGAGTTGTGCTATTATGAACAGAGCCAGTTTCTTGATTAATAAGCGTGGTATGCATATTTTGTACTATTCTCTTTTCATGCCTTATGTTATGTATTGTGCAGAAGTATGGGGTAACACATATGCTACAAATGTTTAATGTTTAGTTTTATTAAAGAAAAGGGTTATAAGATTACTTTGTGGTGCCAAGAGACTTGATCATACAAATATACTATTTTACAATCTGCAAATTCTTAAAGTACCAGACTTAGTCACATTAAAAACTGCTGTAATAATGTTTAAGGCATTTTACTATTTGTTACCAATGAATGTACAACAGTTGTTCAGAACATATGAATCAGTTTATTCAACCAGACATCAATGTAAGTTTACACAAAACGATGCACGTACCAGTCTGAAGAGTATGTGTATTTCTGTTAAAGGAGTAAAACTTTGGAATTCCCTGGACAGTTCACTGATTAGCTGTAGAAATGTTCACCAGTTCAAAAAGCAGTACACAGATAAAATATTGAATAGCTATGTGTTAGAGTTGTAACCAATTCTTGCCGATTACGTAACATCAACAAAACAAATTAAATGACAATTCAACTGAATGCCAACATTGCATAGAAAGAAATGTTCCAGTAGTTTAGTTGGTTTTTATTTTTTTAAACTAAACTAACATGATTATACATGACAATGGTGTTGTTGCACTTTGAATTTTTGTTCTTGCACTCTCGTTCTAAATATATGATGATGTTAAAAAGCTATTAAAAGGGTAAACATTATAAGTATTGCACTTCGTTTTACCCTTTTTTCAACAGTTTGTATTCAATTATATATGCACTGTATAACTAAGTGATGTAAATATGTTGTTGCTGTTGAAATAAATTAATTCATTCATACTATTACTCGAGTTTCGTCGAGATAGCGAAGCTAGACCGCACGGGCGCGTCTGATGTGATTTTACACAAATACAGTCAATCTTCGCACGGCATGGCGTTCCGGAGACGGTTGTTTCTGATAACGGCCCACAGTATGCGACACACGTGTTTGCACGTTTCACGGAGAGCGTAGGGTTTGTACACATAACCAGCAGCCATCGATTCCCGCAGAGTAACGGAAAGTCAAAACGCGCGGTTCTGACAGTAAAGAACTTACTGCGAAAGTCAACCGATCAGTACGGCTCCTTGTTGGCGTATCGTACGACAGCACTTGAATGCGGTTATTCGCAAGCAGAGCTGCTAATTGGTAGGCAGCTACGTACTTCGATCCCAGTGTTAGCGTCGACACTGCAACCTCGCTGGCAGGAATAGAGACAGCTACAGGAACGACGAGCGAGTCTAAAACGACGACAGACCGAGGCGTACGATCGTCATCACCGTGCGCGACCTCTGGCTCCCCTACACGTCGGCGATCCAGTGTGAGTGCAGGACACGAGAACGGGGGGTACAGTGGTAGGCCAGGCAGGCTCACCTCGCTCGTACCTGGTTCAGACGCTGGCATCTTGTCTGCGTAGAAATCGGCGGCACATTGTGCCGACGCCGAACGAACAACCCGTTTATGCCGAGCGAGCGACTACGGAGACCGCTTAATCGAGCACGAATGACGAAGAGACGCGGCCACGTTCGTCTTCACACGAGAGACAGCAAAATTCGGCATCGCAGCCGAGACAGGCTTCACCAAGCGTGGTGCGCACTTTTGTGCTTCCACCTGTGATGACCGTGACGCGATCGGGGCGGACATCCGTTCCACCACAGAGGCTCGATCTGTGAACTTTAGACCAACTCTCACTAAAGGGCAGAATAATCCCTTGAGACGTGTTTGTGATAGGTGGTTGTCTACCATCTATCATTAGATAGAGTAGAGTTGTCTTCGTATCATTAAATGACTCGAAAGGGAGATGAAGTGTTATGCTATAGCGCTCCTACCTCTACATCCGAGACGTCGTTGAATAGAGCCATTTTCTATCTACACGTGTCTTCTTTCTTTATCTAGTATTCGTGTCTTTTTACGTGTTATACTAAATCAGTAGTAACACCACACCATAGATCTAACACTCAAAGCTATCACAAAACAAAACAAGAACAGCATCCTCCTTCTTTGTGGGAATTTCAATCTCCCTGGATGGAACTGGGCTGACAATACAATCAAGTGTAATTGCGCCTACAGGGATCTTCACGTTACATTCAAAGAGACCCTGGACGACAACGGCCTATCTCAGATTGTGGAAGAACCAACCAGAGCTCACAACGTCCTAGACCTGATTATAATCAACAGACCATCAAATATAAACCGCACAACAGAAGAAACAAATATCTGTAGCACAAAGCCAACCGGACATCCTTTGCGAAAGACCTTGAAGGCATAGGTCTTGATAAGAACTGGAATACTGAAGAGTTATGGACAACTTTTAACACTGGCGTACAAATTGGCACAGAGAAGCACATTCCAACAAAAGTCACAAAAGCCGGGTCCAGTGCTCCATGGCTGAATGATAAACTGGCGACGATCAAAAAGAGAAACAAACTGTACAAGAGATCGAAGAAGTATGGACGAGAACTCTCAAGAAAGAGATCCAAAGAGAACTAAGACAATGTCATAACACACACCTTCATTGGCCACCTTATTACACCGGAGACAGGTGAGCCGTTCAACACAAAATCATTCTGAGGCTACATCAATCATCAACGAAAGGGTAATAAGACAGTCCCACGTCTTAAAACTGACGGTATCCTCTATGCGGATTCTACCAAGAAAGCCGATATCCTAAACCAACAGTCAAATCAGTCCACTCCACCTTCTAAGGAGGCAACCACCCCACTATCCTCTATAAATGCCTCACTCATGGGAGACACTGTAATCGTAATGGCAGGAGTCGCACTACTCGACAAACCCATCCTTAAGAAAGCCAGATGGCCGAGGTGATTGCACCTATCCTCACAAGGATATTCGAACTATCCATGGATGACGGTGTGCTCCAACACGACTGGAAAACTGCCAACATAACCCGTCTTCAAGAAGAAAGGGTGTAGAGCAGATCAAGCAAACTACAGACCAATCAGTCTTGCCTCCACAACATGCAAACTGATGGAACACATCATTATTTTTGTCAAAATTGATGTCACACTGGAACGACCATGGCATTCTACACCTTGCCCAGCATGGCTTCCAGAAATCCAGATCGTGTGACACACAACTGTTAGGTTTCACGACTGACTTGATCAACAATATTGATAAAAACTACAAAACAGATGTCATCATTCTTGATTTCGCAAAAGCGTTTGACAAGATAGACCACAGCTTACTGGCATTGGAACTACATAGGACTGGAGTCCAAGCCGAAACCCTACAATGGATCCAAGATTTCCTGGAGGGAAGAACTCAAGTTGTGCTCAATGGATCCAACTCATCAGCCTGTCCTATTACATCTTGAGTGCCACAAGGATCAGTACGTGGACCAAGTCTTTTTCTCATCTACATCAACGACCTTTCCGATATGATCGCCAAAGACACCCACATCCGAATGTATGCTGACGACACAACAATATACAGAACTGTTAAAGACAAAGAAAATAGCATTCAATTATACAAAGTCCTCAGCAGCCTCTATGACTGGGAATCCACATGGAGGATAGAGTTCAATTCCACCAAATGTAAAACCATTACAATCACCAGGAAGAGGAACACCATCAATGATGATTACCATCTGCATGGACACACACTACAACAGGCAGAGGAGATCAAATACGTAGGCCTGACTATATCTCATGACCTGAGATGGAACCGACATGTCAACTAGATCACAAACAAAGCAAACAGTGTCCTTGGATTCGTCCGGAGAAACCTGTGCATCACCAACCGTACCATCAAAGCGTTGGCCTACACAAGCCTTGTCAGACCTCATGTTGAGTATGCTCAGACGGTGTGGGATCCAACAGTCAAGCATCTAATTAATCAACTGGAGGCTGTGCAGAGACGTGCTGCCAGGTATGTTACCAACTGCTGCCAGGTATGTTACCAACTGCTGCCAGGTATATTACCAACTGCTGCCAGGTATGTTACCAACTGCTGCCAGGTATGTTACCAACTGCTGCCAGGTATGTTACCAACTGCTGCCAGGTATGTTACCAACTGCTGCCAGGTATGTTACCAACTGCTGCCAGGTATGTTACCAACTGCTGCCAGGTATGTTACCAACTGCTGCCAGGTATGTTACTGCTGTATCTGGAGCAAAAGTGTAACAAAGATGGTGGAAGACCTAGGATGGCCACAACTTCAGGCAAGACGCAAACATGCCAGACTCAAACCACTAACCAATGGAATAAAATGGAAATGGTGCAGTTGGAGATATTTCACTATTTTGTGAATACATACATATAATGTATACATCACACTGCGTTGTGCCATTTCAGGTGGTTTGCTGCAGATTCATTATCATTCATGCAGCTAATGCATTATTTTATAGACCTCCATAATTTTTTCTCATAGCCTTCAGCATGCTAGTGTGGGTAGCTTCAGTACCTCCTACAGAGTCATGTTGACACCATACTGTCACAGCAGCCATCCATTAATTCATGAACCCACCTTCCCGCCAACAAAACAAATGGCTAACCCTTCTAACCAATCCAACAACAAACCTACCCACCAATCACCTGCCCACCAATCACCTACCCACCAATCACCTGCCCCCCAATCACCTACACACCAATCACCTGCTGTCACGGATTAGCGAGGTCTCCGTATACTAGATGGCTCAGTCTAGTAGGGTTCTTATATATCAAGGTCAACGCATATGAGAAAGAACGGTTATCGTGAACAAGCAACAAAGAACGAGGACAATTTAATAAACTTTATTACAAGATATCTTCCTTTTGGTAAATATCTCGATTAACAAAATAAACAGAATAAAGAAATCCCGTAACCAAATCTTAATAGAACATAATAAACAATAACACTGAATCTTTCGATTATCAAATTCCACTTCCTTTCTAAGGTGGATTATACCGCTACACAACCATACACTAGGCGCCAAGTGTTATCTAAGAATAACTCCAATAATATAAATACACAGTATAAGCTACTCTCATTACAGTAATCTGTTACAACACACACATATATATATATATATGTGAATAAGGGTAATAATACCTCACTTCAAAACCACAGATAATTACTAATCATGATACAGCAAATAATAGATATGTTCAATCAGAAAAAAACATTTACACTGGGCTAATCCCATCTCGAATATATACGAACGTTTGTTGAAGTCAACACGCCGAGCTCAGAACACAATTAGAACGGTATATCTCGGCCGCACGAGTGATGATGCCGAGTAATTGACAATTGTCGTACGCCGCGAATTCTCGAGTCGCGTTCGTTCAATGATCGCACGGTCGCAAACGATCGAGAAGTCGGATGAACGGGTTCGCGCGAATGACGACGCCTGGCAGTATACGTTTACCGCCAGCTGCTGCGAGTCGCATTCGGTCAAGCTTTCTGACGATGTCGCTGTGAAACCGGTGTTCGAGGATGGCCCGTGCTGGGTGAGCGCGTCGCGATTATCGCTCATCGACGCAAATATGTTGGGGCCGACCGGAACGTTGTCTCAATATACTGCTGACGTGGCGGCATGGCTTCTTCGAAGCTCGATCGAACACTCACTTTGGACACTGAATATTACACACACACAAAAGCTTAGGAACATAACCCACGTTAACGATTCCCACCACGCTTTACGACTTGACTTGCCATTCTCTTGGCAGCAGGGCAACCTGTCTCGTTCAACCCTGGATCTGTCCCAGTCCTTCACAGCGCCCAGATGGTGAAATGCGTACAACAAACGTTTATATAAGCGGACCTAATTACACATCATATGACAGGTTTCCATCATTTCTATTGGCTAATGCAATATACAATTCAAACTAGGCATTGTGGAACACCCTCTAAGATTACAGTGAAACCACCTGCTGGCCTAGAAACGCTAGCAACAGAATACCACGCCCCACTGAGCGCATCTGCAACCGAGTTGCTGTAATTACGTAACTAAGGCGGTTGGTTAACAATATGTCTATCTACTGGCTTGACCTTCCTCATTTATAAAATTAAACCTCGGGAAAGTACATTTAAACATCCAGAAATAGCAGAAATGCTACACCTGCCCACCAATCAACTACCCACCAATCACCTGCCCACCAATCACCTACCCACCAATCACCTGCCCACCAATCACCTACCCACCAATCACCTGCCCACCAACCCACTCATTCTCTGTTTGTCTCTTGCAGTGCAGGAGAACACAGCACTGCATAAACCGATCATTGCGTGGAAGAATCTTTCCCAGGTAGCATCAGTGGTTGATGGTAATCTGTCTGGTATTTCTGTAAGCATGCAAACAAAGTCATGGTTGGGAGTCAATCTTCAACAAATGGAACATATTGACAGTGTGAACGTTCACATCAGCCGGGGTAAGATATAAGTTGATTTAGAGATATATACCATCGGACATCTGTGGCAATAGTTTTCCATCAAAAAAGGGCATTTTAACAGCAATGGATACAAACACAGAATATATGGCATGCCTGACAGCTTCGCTTGTGTGCAGTCAGTGAGTGACAGTAGGTCCATTGTAGGATGTAGAGTTGTTTATTTGCACATGAGCAGTTGTATGTTAATGCGAAATTTCTAATCTGTGACATAGCCATCAAACGCTGACGTACCTGCCTTAGATAAAAATATGCTGATGCTCAAATGTTTTACTGCTGGCATCTACATTGTTAATACAGATAATTCTATGGACATTCAAAACACGTCATAATTATTGTATGGAATTACCTTTAACGGAAGCAGTTTTTGATAAGACAAGTCTGCATCACCTACTCATTCATCACATACTCATTCATCACATACTCATTCATCACCTACTCATTCATCACATACTCATTCATCACCTACTCATTCATCACATACTCATTCATCACATACTCATTCATCACCTACTCATTCATCACATACTCATTCATCACATACTCATTCATCACATACTCATTCATCACCTACTCATTCATCACCTACTCATTCATCACGTACTCATTCATCACGTACTCATTCATCACCTACTCATTCATCACATACTCATTCATCACATACTCATTCATCACCTACTCATTCATCACATACTCATTCATCACCTACTCATTCATCACATACTCATTCATCACATACTCATTCATCACATACTCATTCATCACCTACTCATTCATCACCTACTCATTCATCACCTACTCATTCATCACCTACTCATTCATCACATACTCATTCATCACCTACTCATTCATCACATACTCATTCATCACATACTCATTCATCACATACTCATTCATCACATACTCATTCATCACATACTCATTCATCACCTACTCATTCATCACCTACTCATTCATCACATACTCATTCATCACCTACTCATTCATCACCTACTCATTCATCACCTACTCATTCATCACATACTCATTCATCACCTACTCATTCATCACATACTCATTCATCACATACTCATTCATCACCTACTCATTCATCACATACTCATTCATCACATACTCATTCATCACATACTCATTCATCACATACTCATTCATCACATACTCATTCATCACCTACTCATTCATCACCTACTCATTCATCACATACTCATTCATCACATACTCATTCATCACCTACTCATTCATTACATACTCATTCATCACCTACTCATTCATCACCTACTCATTCATCACATACTCATTCATCACATACTCATTCATCACCTACTCATTCATCACCTACTCATTCATCACCTACTCATTCATCACATACTCATTCATCACATACTCATTCATCACATACTCATTCATCACATACTCATTCATCACATACTCATTCATCACATACTCATTCATCACATACTCATTCATCACATACTCATTCATCACATACTCATTCATCACATACTCATTCATCACCTACTCATTCATCACATACTCATTCATCACATACTCATTCATCACCTACTCATTCATCACCTACTCATTCATCACCTACTCATTCATCACATACTCATTCATCACCTACTCATTCATCACATACTCATTCATCACCTACTCATTCATCACCTACTCATTCATCACCTACTCATTCATCACATACTCATTCATCACCTACTCATTCATCACCTACTCATTCATCACCTACTCATTCATCACCTACTCATTCATCGAATATAGTGTCTTTCAAGACTACATAATTGTGCAAGTGTTTCATGTATTTGCTGCTTCTTCAGGACTTCTGTTGTTAATTGTTGGAGGAAGATACCATGCCGGTTCATATATACGTTTAAACGTCCAAATTGTGCATTGTTCAGGTGTGAATTGGGGGCATGCTTGTGGCAAACAGCCAGCTGTACTGCTCTCTTAATTGTACGTTCCTGTTGGCGTCAGATGAAGCATCGTTCCTCATAGGAGTGGCAGGGGATAAGCCAGAGTCGTCTATGCAAGTAATCAACTCTTCTGAGTATGTCGTCTGTGCGCAGCATTCCTGCACCACTGCAAGTGGGGATGGACACCTCACGTACGTAGCATATATTCACGAGCAAAACACATTCATGTATACAAAGTAAAACATACGGTATGTGTGTCATGTTGTGACTATATGTGTGTGTGTGTCATGTTGTGACTATGTGTGTGTGTGTGTCATGTTGTGACTGTGTGTGTGTGTCATGTTGTGACTACGTGTGTGTGTATCATGTTGTGACTATATGTGTGTGTGTGTGTCATGTTGTGACTATATGTGTGTGTGTCATGTTGTGACTATGTGTGTGTATGTGTATCATGTTGTGACTATATGTGTGTGTGTGTCATGTTGTGACTATATGTGTGTGTGTGTCATGTTGTGACTATGTGTGTGTGTGTGTGTATGTGTGTCATGTTGTGACTATGTGTGTGTGTGTGTGTCATGTTGTGACTATATGTGTGTGTGTGTATGTGTATCATGTTGTGACTATATGTGTGTGTGTGTCATGTTGTGACTATATGTGTGTGTGTGTGTCATGTTGTGACTATATGTGTGTGTGTGTATGTGTGTTATGTTGTGACTATATGTGTTAGTGTGTCATGTTGTGACTATATGTGTATGTGTATCATGTTGTGACTATATGTGTGTGTGTGTCATGTTGTGACTATATGTGTGTGTGTGTGTGTGTGTCATGTTGTGACTATATGTGTGTGTGTGTGTCATGTTGTGACTATATGTGTGTGTGTGTCATGTTGTGGCTATGTGTGTGTGTGTCATGTTGTGACTATGTGTGTGTGTGTCATGTTGTGACTATATGTGTGTGTGTGTCATGTTGTGACTATATGTGTGTGTGTGTGTCATGTTGTGACTATGTGTGTGTGTATCATGTTGTGACTATATGTGTGTGTGTGTTATGTTGTGACTATGTGTTAGTGTGTCATGTTGTGACTATATGTGTATGTGTATCATGTTGTGACTATATGTGTGTGTGTGTCATGTTGTGACTATATGTGTGTGTGTGTCATGTTGTGACTATATGTGTGTGTGTGTCATGTTGTGACTATGTGTGTGTGTGTCATGTTGTGACTATGTGTGTGTGTGTCATGTTGTGACTATATGTGTGTGTGTGTCATGTTGTGACTATATGTGTGTGTGTGTCATGTTGTGACTATGTGTGTGTGTATCATGTTGTGACTATATGTGTGTGTGTGTGTTATGTTGTGACTATGTGTTAGTGTGTCATGTTGTGACTATATGTGTATGTGTATCATGTTGTGACTATATGTGTGTGTGTGTCATGTTGTGACTATATGTGTATGTGTATCATGTTGTGACTGTATGTGTGTGTGTGTCATGTTGTGACTATATGTGTGTGTGTGTCATGTTGTGACTATATGTGTGTGTGTGTCATGTTGTGACTATATGTGTGTGTGTATGTGTGTTATGTTGTGACTATATGTGTTAGTGTGTCATGTTGTGACTATATGTGTATGTGTATCATGTTGTGACTATATGTGTGTGTGTGTCATGTTGTGACTATATGTGTATGTGTATCATGTTGTGACTATATGTGTGTGTGTGTCATGTTGTGACTATATGTGTGTGTGTGTATGTGTGTTATGTTGTGACTATATGTGTTAGTGTGTCATGTTGTGACTATATGTGTATGTGTATCATGTTGTGACTATATGTATGTGTGTCATGTTGTGACTATATGTGTTAGTGTGTCATGTTGTGACTATATGTGTATGTGTGCCATGTTGTGACTATATGTGTATAAGTGTCATGCTATGACTATGTGTGTATATGTGTCATGCTGTGACTGTGTGTGTATGTGTGTCATGTTGTCACTATATGTGTATGTGTGTCATGCTATGACTATGTGTGTCATGTTGTCACTATATGTGTATGTGTGTCATGCTGTGACTGTGTGTATGCGTGTCATGTTGTGACTATATGTGTATGCGTGCCATGCTGTGACTATGTGTGTTTGTGTGTCATGCCGTCACTATGTGTGTCATGCTGTGACTGTGTGTCATGCTGTGACTGTGTGTATGTGTGTCATGTCGTGACTGTGTGTATGTGTGTCATGCCATGACTATGCGTGTATGTGTGTCATGCCGTGACTATGCATGTATGTGTGTCACATGCTGTGACTGTGTGTGCCATGTCATACTATTGTAGTTCATTTAGTTGTGTGCAAACAAATATTCTTTACAACTAGCTGATCTGCTTATCAATGTTTGAGTCATTGTGTTATGGTTGTGTCGCTCAAGTTTTATATTGATTGAATTACATTTATATATAAAACACAAAACTAAGATGTAAAAAACACAGCCAGGTGGCTTTTGACAGCGGACACATTTTAAACTTTATTTTTATTCAGAATGAGCACATGTTATGTCAAAACTGTTGTGGCGTTGGCATTGTTTAACTTCAAGTTTGAATAAGGGGCACCTTTCACAAAGTGATATTAAATTGTTAATTGATTATACATAATGACAGGCCCACACTTTCAACCATGTCATGTTTTAATGAAATGCATTCTGATCCCCTACAACACTCATAAATTCAGAAACAACTGTTTATGTCTGGCCTTTTGCACGTACCAAGTAACTTTTTGTACTTCATTTTAATATGTTAAATTATGCTTGTTTTAGACAACATCAATTCCTTATAAGATGACACAAAATATGCTGATAAAATAGTTGTTAGTATACGTGTCATTTTTGGGCCATCAGTATGGTCATATGGTCATATGGTCATATGGTCATATGGTCATATGAGAACAATGAAGTGCATATATTATCAGCTGTATGTAACAATTTTGATAATACTTCAGTACTGTAAAACACTCAAGAATCATCAAAATGTATAACTAACATTTAGTCGGTGATAAATTACACTCAAAATCAGCTGAAGGCACAAAGAGAACTGCAAAAAATGACATGTATTGTTAAAAACGTGCTGATATTCAATAAATTGATGTTGTTGTTGACAGTGTCCAGCTTTCCTGTTCTCTTCCACTCTTTGGACAATATGTGCTACTCATAAATGTCGACAATCCTAGGCCGCTTACAGTATTTGAATTTGAAGTATTCACACACGGTAAGTAACAAAATTGCAGATTGTCTGGCTTCACTATCTCGACTAAAATAATTATTAATTTGTCACAGCTGCAAAGTAGCCATTAAAAAAAGTTAAATTTTATATTTGGGTTTAATAGCTGGGAGGCCAAAAGAGTGAATTGACACTTGATGGTATTTTTGATAACCCAAATATAAACTGCCACATTAACACGATATCGGGCAATTATCGGGCATCAATTTTAGCCATGTATGACAAAATGTTCTCTAATTGTTCTCATATGTTTTTTTGGGTTATATCACAACAGTCCACGCCCATACACAACAGTCCACGCCCATACACACAGCACACATTCTCTTGTGATGACAGTCAAAGAAGATGTTGATACAAGGGACACAAGAGTAATACATGTGCATTTTGACTTACAGCCAAACCTTTGATGGAGAACTTAGCTTTGAACAAACCAGCAGTACACAGTGGCGGAGACACTGGTTCCGGCAATGCAGCTGGAAAAGCTGTTGTTGGCTTATTCTCCTCTCACAGTCACATTATCCAAACAAGAAACCCTTGGTGGGCTGTTGACCTACTCACACAGACCATTGTCACACATGTACGAGTGTTTGCAAAAGGTATGAACATTCTTCTCACTGATATTGTCTTTACATGTGAATTATGAACTTTCCGTATCATTACGATTGAGACATCAGGACGACTAGAAAAATAAGTTGTTATATTTTAGGAACAAAATTAAACACTTGGATATTATCTTTACACATGTATTATAGACATTGTGTGTCATTACTCACCAAAGTCACCACTGTGTCATTACTCACCAAAGTCACCACTGTGTCAATACTCAACCAAGTCACTACTGTGTCATTACTCACCAAAGTCACCACTGTGTCATTACTCAACCAAGTCACCACTGTGTCATTACTCAACCAAGTCACCACTGTGTCATTACTCAACAAAGTCACCACAGTGTCATTACTCACCAAAGTCACCATTGTGTCATTACTCACCAAAGTCACCACTGTGTCATTACTCAACCAAGTCACCACTATGTCATTACTCAACCCAGTCACCACTGTGTCATTACTCAACCCAGTCACCACTATGTCGTAGGCTAAAACCTGACATTCCTAAAGAACACTATGCTGTTTTTGTACATGAAACAAAGTGGTTGATTGAGACATCAGTACAAAAAATGAGTAGAAAAATTATTTGTTATTCATATTTTAGGAGCGAATGATATTCCCAGAAATGAAATTAGCTGCACAACGGTGCATGACGTGATCATGACGTGATCATGCTCCTCTGAGATCAAGGCCTCAATATTACAAGGCCATCTTAGCAACGTTTACAGATGCTATATTGAATCCCTGACATAAAATTAATTTTGTTGGCACACAGTCGTCAAAAGCTTCATCGTTGGCATGACAGACACACCAATTAATGCAAGCAACCCTCCACCTGCTGACTACACCCTTTGCTCGGACCACACCAGAGAGTTTGCTGTAACCTGTCAACCAACACTAGTTTCTGGACGATTCGTCTTCATCCAAGTGATCAATGAACTTGACTGGACACTGGAACTGAAAGAAGTCAGCATCTTCTCGGGTATCAGTCATTTGACTAATAAGTACAACAATTGTCCTATGAGAATCTTGCTGGTTAAACAGGAGACTATTGATGTCATTGCTAATCTGCACCGCCTGGGGAATGCCGTTCGAACCTTTCAAGCAGGACAAATCCTTCATATGTATTCGAAACCGTTAGTCGGTATTCATGTTTTCCGCTCATATGCTGCATCTGCCTGCTGTCTAAATACATACACCATAATGTTGATGGCCTTCCACATAATCTTACAATTAATACTAACGTAATATCAGTCTCTAACCAAAAATCAACATATTCCTAAATGTATGCTGCGCATGTACCACAGTTCTACCAACCCTGGCCAATGGGAAGGTCACATGGTTTACAAGTAACATGACGGACCTACTGTTTGGAGGGCCAAACTCGTGCATTCAGCTTCATTCTGGGTACGTGTGGTTGGCGACCGATCTAGGCAAGACAGAGCACATCTCAGCCATCTACATGCATCTGACAGAGGAAGATCAGGACAGTGAGAACGGTAAGTCTCATGCTCCACCCACACTCACTCCATCACAATGACCCAAACTGAGAGAGAAGTTAGTCTCATGCTGCACGAGAGAGAGAGAGAGAGAGAGAGAGAGAGAGAGAGAGAGAGAGAGAGAGAGAGAGAGAGAGAGAGAGAGAGAGAGAGAGAGAGAGAGAGAGAGAGAGAGGTAAGTATAATGCTCCACTTACACTCACCTCTATTATAGTGACTCATACAGAGAGAGAAGCTGTCATAAGGTGTAGTAATTTTTGTTAAACAGTTGTCTCTTACGGGAACTAAGTAATGATATTGAATTTTCAATCCTTTTAGGGGGTTGGTCAGTAGTTACTGGTGTGGCATATATGATAAAACAATAACTTTTTAAACATGTTAGGCATATATGTACTTGTATATAAATCAGATATGGGTGTTGAAACAAAACAGCAATAGTTTGTGTTGTAAATGAGCTTATTCTTGGTAATTACAAAGCCACTGGTTAATTACATGCACATATAAACTGACGAAACAAAATCAACATTGTACACTGCATCATTAATACAACATCCACAAATGTGAGGAAACAATTCGCAACAACTCTTCTCTAATGTAGTAACATCCAAATATGTAACAGTTGACCTTATGTCCTTTCCCCATTATATACAATAGCACAACACTCTGGCTACTTCAGATATACTACTTCTAATATAAATTTAAATAACATCAATTTTATTTACGAGTAGTTCTATGTAAAATTCATGAAACAAGTTGTGAACGTATTTGATTTGTTTTTGTGGAATTGCAGTTGACCTGTGTGGCTATATTCCTCACACTGGACGTGGTCAAATATAGCCACTCCATAATGATCTGGCAGCAGGGTGAAATTTCCTTTTATTTGCTTTTTATTTTAATGAATTTCAGCTGCTTGCATGAGTTGGATCTACATGGCAATATGATGTTATGTAATATTTCTTGTTATGCTGTAGTAAAGTGTCTTCTTACCAACAAAATGATACCTCACTCATATTTTTCTGATAAATATTAGTGAAGTTATGATTATTTTTAAACACCCACTTAATACCTCCAAATTGTGTGAACTATACAAGTTTACCATTGGACTGTGGCAGGGTTAAATGACATCACTTGCAAAACTGAATCTCTCTGAGTGTCATCATTGTCGCTCTACCTTTGTGTACCTGCAGGTAACATCACCGTGGCAGCGACTGATGTTAACCTGCATAAGACGAGACCCAGCGAACTGCCCGAGACATTGTACCATGTGTGCTCTGTTGTCCCGAGCAATTTCACAGGTCTTACACGCTGTGATCTCATGGCCGTGTACGGCTGTTACGTCTTCATCAGCTTGCAATTGATAATGAAAGTGAAACTGTGCGGAGTGGAAGTGTATGCATTCCGTGAGTGTCATGATGCTGTTTGCAATTGATAATGATAAAAAGAAGAACAAGGAAAAACAACTATAAATACTTTATTTTAGTATATTTTTGTAATAGCAATTACAGGTTTTAATATTCGTAGGTTGTTACTTCCGAAAGACAGTTGTTTTTTTGCCATATTTAACTTTTAAGTAGTTTATTTAGTATTGTTTGCCTCGCAAGAAATATGGTTGAAACTGGTATTTCGGTCACCTTTATCAGCACACTGGCTCCAATACAAACGTGTCACATGGCCAACATAGCAATACTTATTTGCTCTTCACTCACACCACTCATTCCTGCACACTTGTAACGCAGTGACTAGAACATGGAACTCAATCGAGAGAACTCAGGTTCAAATCCTACTGCTGTCGTTCCGAACCCTATGCACGACTAATTCACACACACTACTCATTCACTCAAACCACTCACTCATTCTTCTTCATTGATCACTCTAGAGTCTAGATGGGAGCGCCTGTCGCCCTCACAAACAATGCCGTCCCCCTCAGTGCCTCCAGATTGCCATATCACTCACTCATTCACCCCACTCATTCACTTGCATGTACGCGCATTGTTTTAAAGATAATATTTATGAATGTAAACATGAAATGTTTGAATTTTGCAGCGTTGCCCAACGTTGCACTCGGGAAACTTGTGCTGAACATACAAGATAAACAGTCTCCAGACGCTGGAGTAGATGGCAACATACAGAGCAGTGCTGCATTGGCTGGTATTCATGTCTGGGCAGTCGACCTTGGTGGCCACTATCAGGTGGTGGAAGTGCACATTGTGTCAAACGAAATGGGTGAGCAAACATTACTAACCAATATTTGTATTTAAAATCCAGAAGTGGTCATTATTAGTAGGACTCAGTTGTACCCTAATTTGTGGTTGGCAGCATGGAAACGAGCCAACTTCAGTAGAAATAGAGTGAGTGATTATGCAAAGTATGACAGCTTCAAACACGGATCACCACCAGCACAAGAACTGGTGAGTTTGCAGTGAGTAACATAAGCACCGGAACATAACCAACATGCAGAAATATATGCAACATTTGTTTAGCACCTATCAAACAATCGATCTGATGTTTGTCTGGAGTTACAAAAATGCGAATGATGGCGCTGCCGCCACTAGCTGTTTGAAGTCATGCGTTCCTGTCATGGGCCGTCTTGCAGCTGTCAAGCGCCAGACGTTTTCATAGATATACTGAATCAATGTTTTCTATGTGTTGTTTAGCTTAGAGTGTGATGTATGTGCGGTTTGTGCATTTGATGTTACAGTATGTACAAATGATGCTTAGAAGCTTATTCTGCTTATATCTTATGAGAACTCCATACTGAATAGACATGCACCCAAGCCCTTCCTGTCCTGCACTGCGTGTCTTTTGGGAACCATAAGGTATATACTAGAAAGAACACACAAAAAAACAACTAAAATAATTCCAGAACTGAGAAACCTTAGTTATGTTATCAGGCAAAGCTTTTTTAAAGTGCCAACTGTATGCAATTATGTTTGAGATGTGAGGCACAATAGAGGAGTGGTTAGAGAACTGGACTGTCATTCGGAGGAATCGGGGTTTGAATCCTGGTGCCAGCTGGGCAGTTGTTTGGTACTGGTTCGGCCTGTAGTGTCGAAACTTGGGTAATTTAATTCACCCTGTGTTGCCCGTGTCTTTCGGAACAGACACTATAAGCCATTGGTCCCTTCTATCTGGTGTCTGTGTCAGGGGAAGTAAAACTAAGACTCCATACAGAGAAATAGAAAAAACCTGTAAAAGAAAACTTCACTGAGCGGTGTTCTCATTTTTTAAACCTATATGACAATAATGGTCAACTGCTTGACCGATGGTCATTAATGGAAAAAGAAGAAGAGTCATGCAGCAGTAGTAATTTAATTCACATATATAACCATTATCAATATTGTTGGAAAAGGCAAAGCTTGACAGAGGTCATGTGCAAAATTTTGATTGCAACTAATAGAAAGTGCAACGTAATGGATACATCAGTATCAGTATCTACAATGGTTGGGCAGTCTCCATAATCATGTTTTGTTGGCTTTACTGTCACAGAGCTGTACGACGTGGCCATCGGAGTGACAGACATTACACCAAAAGAGCTACCAAAAAGGGTCACAGCTGCTGATCCACGATACCACCTCTGTGGCATTGTTGTCAGTAAACAACCACATAAGACACGATTGCGTATTCCGTGCGACTCTGCCAGAGGGCGCTACGTGTTTGTGAAGCCGACAAGTAACGCACCAGAGCTGGGGTTGACCGAGTTTGAGGTGTACGTACAACGTAAGTATGATGTCATGACATCCCAAAATAACCAGATGTATGTCTAATTAATTTATTTAGACAATCTCATGCCTTCGCTGCGTTACTGCTGTTATTCCACATTGAGCAATGCTAAAATTGCATCTGGCAATAATGTCCTTATCCCAATTAATAAACAAGAACAAGATGTTTATTTCTGACTCTATATTAAATTACAATATATAGCTATACGTATTACATATTTTGACTATAATTAAACTCATAATGACTAATAAATATCGTAAAACAAAGCCCATTGAAACAGGGTGAGTGAGGGTGGTGCCATCTAGCATTCAAAGTAGTTTTAAAGCGAAACAAAAGGAAAAAATGTTTGTCAATGCATCTAAAAGTATTAATAAAAACTAACCATTTGATACTGCAGTTAGGAATATTATGCCAGTAGCTTACTAGAATAACCTTGTTGAAGACAACAAAATAATTCAAGTTGTAGGGACAGAGCCATTTTCATAGAAAGTCTGATGTCACAAATTTCAGTTTACCAGTAGCCGAACTGAGAATACTAGTCTAGTTTACAACATTCAGTAAACCCATAATATTTCAGCCAACTGTTCGTTATCATTTGTAATGATATGTTCTCCGTTGATTATGCCACTTTCCATTACGTACGTTGATATATATATTGCGAGAAGTTTATATCTATACAGCTGTACTCCCATAGCCAGCAAAGCAGTTTACAACGCAAATAATCGCCGAAGTTGCAATGTGTCTGTAACTTATAAAAATGGTACACCCGCATGGTAGAGCATTATAATAGTCGTTCATGCTTATAAAAGTAAACTCAGCTTCTGAATGAAAGGGAACATGACAAACCAATAAATGAGCCAACGTACAAAACTAAGAACTTGGCACATTATAACTGACATCACAGCTAATTATGCCTAATGGTGAAACCATTCGCATGAATAAGATGTCAGCCTCCATGATACTGGACATTTTATTCGAATCTTCCACTTTGAGACAGCATTCTGAGTGAACCATTGATATGAAAATGTTGACTGTAGTTACAAAAGGTTAGTTTGTGTTAACTCTTTTAGGCGCATGACACCAAAAAGTTGCTTTTTGTTTCCCTTAAAGGCCATATCCTATGAGAAAAAAAATTGCTAATAAGTATAAAAATATGCATGTACATATGTATTCTGCAATATAATGACAACCCCAAAACCACACATTTGCTGAAACATTTCTAAAATTGACATTAAACGGGACTTGTCTTGGTGCAGGCTTCGAAAAGTCTGTTTTCCGGAAATGCCGCGAGGGGCAGAATCGTGACGTCAGTTGTGGAAAACATTCCCGGGATCGCAAGCGTTCTCGGCGGCTGGATTTCTTTGGTGGATGTTTGAACTGGTATACATTCGTTCACATAGAAATGGTGAACAAATGTGTTGTTTGAAACTGCAACAATTCGAACCTGACTGGCCATTCTGTGCACAAATTTCCCAAAGAGCCTGTTACTCGGCAGAAATGGGAACGTTTTGTTCGAAACGGCAGGGCCAACTGGACGCATGCTACGGCAACTAGCATTATTTGTGGTTCGCATTTCGTTGCGCCTGACGACTTCAAAGGCTTCGTACAATGGAAGATGGGTTTCAGGCGTAAGTCAGATGTAAAGAAATCTGCCGTTCCTTTGAAGAACATAACAGGCCCACTTGCGAATCTGCGCAAGTGGGCCCGGTCAGTTGTCGGAGCATCTTCACAGGTTCGTGTCTATACTGTGCCACAACGTGCTGACTAACATCAACATTGTCGATCTCGGCAATGTCATCCTCACTGTCACCGAAATATATATGATCAAACGTCTCTTGATCCGCGTCAAAATTGATATCGCTCTCTGAATTACTCGAGTAAGCCGCCATTTGTATCGAGTTGTTTACATGACACCGCGCAACTGCGCAGGGCCGCAGGCGTGAAGCCGCTGCACTAACTGACGGCGCAACCACAACTGACGTCACGTTTCAGCAACAAATGCAAACCCAGCATCGCTCGGGAGTTTCCGTAAAATGGCAAATTTAAAGGCTCTTTTTATGTCGTATGCTCATATACGATATTTAAACATTTCGGCACTATCATCATTTGAAAGGGTATCAACCATTTGTTATTAAGGGACAGAACACATTTTATTCCAGGATATGGCCTTTAAGGTGTCTGAGAGCAACATGTTTTTCACAAAGATAAATAAATCATATTGCCATGTTAAAATCAATTATATGGTGCATATGATAATATTATTAGATAATTTAAGGGTAGACACTGGTCCTAACGTAGCTAAGTAATCTAACAATAAATTGTTTCTTCACCACCTATAGTTCCTGTCCTGTAGTTCTTTAATTGTCTTTTTATATTTATTTAGTGGAAAATACTAAATGTATCATTATTTTCATAACCATTCAATATCTAAAAATGTCTATTTGATAAGTATTCATTGGACCTGGTTATAGAAAGATGAGTTGTTGCGTGGACATAGACAGGAACAGGGTCCTGGCTTGCAGTGTTTGTTGAATGCATGTACAACATGAATGTGATGTGACCAGTTTTGTGCAGTCTGAGTAGTATCAAACACCCCTCTTACCCTCAGCTGACGAAAGCTCTTTAGATCGGCACATTGTGAAATTAATAACATTCTGACTTACATTTTGCATGTATTTATTGCTTCAGATCATTAGGAAGATGTCTGTTGTATTCTGATAATCCAAATAATCGGCCTTACATTTTCATCAATCTTGTTTCAGCGCCGGTATCTCTGGCGAATCTGGCATATAACAAGAATGCCAGTCAGAATCTGCCATCACTAACCGAACCTGCTCTCGCAGTTGATGGCAACTCTAGCACCCTCTATTGGCAGAAAAGCTGCAGCTACACAAAGAGAGGCCATCACACTTGGTGGCAAATTGATTTGGGTTCTTATTATGACATCTGGCACATCGTCATCACACATTTCAAAACACGTAAGTAGACTGACATTGTGTACTCATACCAAGCAGATACACAGGAATTAGTTATACTGTTACATACACACACTGGAATGTAATTGTATCTGCTCGCCTGTGTTTCTGTTTCAGCGATGTTGCGTGACTTCAATATCTCGTTGCATCAGAAAAAGGACTGGCATCTCTGTGCCAAAATTTCTGGTCCACCATGGCAACTAGGCGTCAGTCAGATAACATGTGAACAAACGCCGATATCAGCACACATAGTGCGGCTGGAGGCACGTGGCGGCAACATGATCCTAATGCTGTGTGAGGTGCAAGTGTTTGGACAGCATCCAGGTAAGTCGTACACTTGGGTGGGTTTTGTCTAGCAGAAGTGAAGTAACCATTGTTCCAAATTACATGTGGCGTTGATTGGGTGACAACTCGCATGAAGCGTTGACCTAGCCCCCGCATCTCGCATTTTGTCAGCAAATCATAATGAAAGTTGTACTTGAAAATTTGTCTTATTAGAATTACCTTAATTATAATATCACACAAAAACATCAAATTTGAAATCATGTTGGCATTTCTGCCACGCCACAAGGCTAACACCAATGCAGTCACTAGATCACGTTATGAGAACGGCGCTGTCAAATGCAGTCACGAGATGGAGTGCACAGTAACACTTGATCACGTTATGAGAACGACGCTGTCAGATGCAGTCACGAGATGGAGTGCACAGTAACACTAGATCACGTTATGAGAACGGCGCTGTCAGATGCAGTCACGAGATGGAGTGCACAGTAACACTTGATCACGTTATGAGAACGGCGCTGTCAGATGCAGTCACGAGATGGAGTGCACAGTAACACTTGATCACGTTATGAGAACGGCGCTGTCAGATGCAGTCACGAGAAGGAGTGGACAGTAACACTTGATCACGTTATGAGAACGGCGCTGTCAGATGCAGTCACGAGATGGAGTGCACAGTAACACTTGATCACGTTATGAGAACGGCGCTGTCAGATGCAGTCACGAGATGCAGTGGACAGTAACACTAGATCACGTTATGAGAACGGCGCTTTCAGATACAGTCACGAGATGGAGTGCACAGTAACACTTCATCACGTTATGAGAACGGCGCTTTCAGATACAGTCACGAGATGGAGTGCACAGTAACACTAGATCACGTTATGAGAACGGCGCTGTCAGATGCAGTCACGAGATGGAGTGGACAGTAACACTTGATCACGTTATGAGAACGATGCTGTCAGATGCAGTCACGAGATGGAGTGGACAGTAACACTTGATCACGTTATGAGAACGGCGCTGTCAGATGCAGTCACGAGATGGAGTGGACAGTAACACTTGATCACGTTATGAGAACGGCGCTGTCAGATGCAGTCACGAGATGGAGTGGACAGTAACACTTGATCACGTTATGAGAACGGCGCTGTCAGATGCAGTCACGAGATGGAGTGGACAGTAACACTTGATCACGTTATGAGAACGGCGCTGTCAGATGCAGTCACGAGATGGAGTGGACAGTAACACTAGATCACGTTATGAGAACGGCGCTGTCAGATGCAGTCATGCATTCATCGCTCTTCTTTTATACATACCCTTCAAATGATTTATTTTTATCTGAAAACATCCAATGTTCAAATACATACAGTCAGTATGGTACTGTTCATTTGCAGTGATAACATGCCCACTCATCTCTCCGGGAGAAGGTGAGATGTACAACGACACATGTCTGTGGAATGCAAAGGTCAACAACGACACGTGTGAGGTGTCGTGTCAACTTGGCTACAATCTGACAAGTTCTGACAGCTTACGCAAGTGTACCGTGAAAGACGAGGTCGGCACCTGGAGCGACGTCAAGTGTGAACGTATGTCACCATTCATAACATATACACATTCCCTAGCTCCAGCAGTGGCAGAACATGTTACTGACTGTTGCCATGACAACAGATTCTACTATGTATAGCCAAACCTTGCTTTATGGTCACCTCTATAATACAGCCACCTCACAATTAAGGTCACTCTGGAATAGTGCTAATTTTTGTCCATATACAGTAAGGTATAGGAAATTAGTCCTGCTAGTACGGTCACCTCGTTTATCGGGTCACTTGCCCAGAGCCAAGGGTAACCTTAATAGAGAGGTTCACAGTGACCTTAATAGAGAGGTTCCACTTTGTCCTTAATAGAGAGGTTCCCCTGTGACCTTAATGTATGATTGCTGCTTTTAAACGAAACACACCATTTAACAAACTGAACGAAACATGGCCGTCGTTTATTAACTAATCCGAACAGCACCGGAGAAAACCGAAGTCAACGGGATCCGTCTGTAATACATAGGCTACGTATGTATATAACATGCAGGGAGCGGCTATATTACATCCCTCTCTACCTTGATTACTTAGTCACATTTGTTAATTAAAGGAACATTGAACTGCAAAAAAGTTTGTGACACGGATTCCTAATAAGTGTTTGTTGTGAAAAGTGTTCATTGTGAAAACAGATGAATGCACAAACATGCCATGTTATTTAACTGAACACTTAACTAGATAACGGATATGAAGGGCAGCGATCCGCCTACACCCTAATATCGTGTAACTAACTATATCTAGAAGGGGCAGCGATCCGCCTAAACCCAATTTCTAGATTTGCTCAATTAAGCGCTGTCGCTTTTTTGAGCTCGTTGTGGACGGACAGCTTGCAGAACAGGTGGCTTAAGCACCTCTTTGTCATCGTGATGGGTCTCAGACGACTCATCATGTGTTGGCGGGTCGTCGTCCGCAGCTGTGTCATCGGGATGATGTCATGCGATTTCATCGGGCGACAAGCCTCGCACGCGACGGAACTTAGACACATTTCATGTCACCGTGGACCCCTCAGTACACACGGCGATGACCATTGGTCCTTTCATTGCACTGACGATGAGCAGTGTCGGTGCGAACGGAGTAGAGAGTTTGTTCACTCTAGGCTGCTGTACAAGCACAACCTCTCCCACTTGTAGGTTCACATGTGAAGTGTGTGCACGATCGTCTGAGTACTGTTTCATTCTCGCTTTTGCACGAGCGTCCTGACTGCGAATGACTTCATCTTCTGGGTGCACGCTCTGAAGCGTTGGCAGCTCGGCAGCTTAGTTCTCGGTTCTCGACCAAACTGTAGTCGGTGAGGTGTGAACAGCGTAGAACTATGCGGAGTAGATCGATAGTTTTGAAGAAACTGCTGCAGTTCGCGATGTCAGTTGCGATGTTGAATAATGGCTGAACGTACTGCCTTCATCATCGGCTTGTTGAAGTTCTCCACTTGTGCATTCGCCATCGGCCATAGCGGTGTGATTTTGCGGTGGCGGACGCCACACGACTGCAAAAACTGTGACCACGCATTACTCCGGAATGGTGGGCCATTGACTGACTTTATCGTTTCTGAATATCCGAACATGGCAAAAATGGACTCCATGATCGGGATAACTGTCTCTGCACTGGTGCTTCTGGTCACGTGAACGACTGGATATCTTGAATATTCATCTGTGACGCAGAGTAAATATTCGCCTGTCGGTATTGGGCCGCAGAAATCAATGCTCAGATTGATCCACGGGCCTCGCGGTAGAGTAGTCATGTTTAGTGGCTCCATCTGGCGGCGGTTGGAGTTTGCAACACACGGAATGCAACCCATGACGACTGCTTCCATTTCCTTGTCTATGCCTGGAAACCACACTTTGCTTCTGATCAGAGCTTTGGTCTTGCAGATGCCCTGATGACCCTCGTGCCAACTGTATGACACGACTGCGAAGTGCTGTCGGGATGACAATGCGAGAATCTCGTAGCAGAAAGTCTCCATTTTCTCCCACTGTCAGTTCATTCCTCACTTTCCTGAATGCAGCAATGTCAGCTGACTCGTTGTTAGCAGTGTCATGCCAACGACCTGTGCGGATGACCTCGATGACCTTGTTTAAGGTCGCGTCTTGTCTTGTGTGCACCTTAATTTCGTCAAGGGTGATGGCATTTGGCGTAGAGCTGTCAGCAATGTGATTGATGAAGTTCTCAGCCATACGCTGCGCTTGGCTGACTCTTGTTGCTGGATGTCTAGACAGGTAGTCTGCTGGGTTGTCACGACCACATCTGTATTCTAGATGAATGTTGTAAGCGCAGTGCCCATCTCGCAACTCGTAGCGGCGGGTTTGGCTTCTGCCATATGCCCAGCAGGGGCCTATGGTCCGTGATTATCATGCATGCAGCACCATCCATGTACATGTTGAAGTGTTCGCAACCCCACACACCGGCTAATGCCTCACGTTCTGTTTGTGAGTAGCGTCTCTCCACGTCCGAGAGTGCACGGCTTGCGTATGCGACTGGTTTGCATTCTTGTGTAAGTATCGCTGCAACGTCATCCGGGCTGGCATCTACGAGTATCTCAGTTGGTTTGTGAGAATCGTAGTAGGCATTTGTTGCCGTCTCGGACAATGCATTTTTTATTGCGTTAAACACGTCCGACTGTGACTTCTCCCAAACCCATGGCTGGTCCTGCCGTGTGAGGACTCAAAGAGGCTCCGAGATTGTTGCAAATCTTGCAATGAATCTCGCGCTGTACTGTGTCATGCCGAGAAATGATCATACTTCTGATTGGTTCAGTGGTTGTGCAGCTTCTTGTAGATCTTTCACCTTTTGCGGGTCAGGTGAAATTCCTTCCTTCGAGAACACATGTCCAAAGAAGCCGATCTTCGCTTTGTTAAACTCACACTTTGGCAAGTTGACTGTTAACCCGGACTTGTGCAGTCTGTTGAGACACTCTGACAGTGCCCTGTCGTGATCTTCTTGGCTTGCACTGAACACAATGATGTCATCACTTATGTTAATGGCGCAATTCATGCCGTTCAACACCGTCTGAATTGTGTGCTGAAATACTTCGGCCGCCGAGTTTATGCCAAAACTCAGTCGTTTGTACCGATACAACCCCATATGTGTTAAAAAGGTTGTTATATAACGGCATGCAGGGTCCAGGACTAGCTGATGGTAGCCAGACCGAAGATCTATTTTGCTGAATACTGTGGCCCCTTGCAGGCCTGTAATCAGTTCATCGATTGTAGGCGTCACATGACACGTGCGTAAGATGGTTTTTTTTAGCCTCTCTCATGTCGACGCAGATACGTATTTCGTCTGGACTTTTTTGCTTTGGTGGCGTGACGATTCGCGACACCCACTCCATAGGTCCTGTGACCTTCTCAATGACGTCTGCACGTTCAAGCTCTTTGGTGACATTGTCTCGCAGATGAAATGGCACTCGGCTGTGTTTGCGAGCTACTGATGTGACAGACGTGTCAATGTGCAGCGTGACAGTGACATTTTTCAAACTGCCTATACCCGTGGCAATGCCCGGATATTTTGCAATGACCTTGTCTGCTGTTTGTCGGTCAGACACAAAGTTGACTCCAACTCTCAGGGCCCCAAGCTGCTCAGCAGTAGCCCTGCCCAGAAGTGAAGGCGAATCTCCATGAACGAGAAGAAATTCTGCGATTGTCGACTTGTCACCAATTTGCACGTCACACGTGACGAGCTTACGCGCCACGATTGGCGGCGATCCATACGGATGTATGATCCGTTTGCATGCTTCAAACTGCTCGCCTCGCTCTTGCAGCTGCGCGGCTACAGTAGAGTTGATTATGTTGCATGATGCACCCGAGTCAATGATCATGTCAACCGGTCCATCTGCAATGATTGCTGTGATCATGCCAGAATGAGGCGTCAAAGTAAATGTGTACTCATTTTCGCTGTTGTCGCAATGGGCAGCTGATTCTGCCATGTACCGTATTGGATTGACTGGCTGTGCACGTTTCTTTTGCCACGTCTGTGAGTTGCGCTGTGACTGCTGCCTTGGTTTGCTTCGGCACATGACAGCGAAATGTCCACGCACTCCACATTTGTGACACTCTTTACCACGTGTGCACTTGCATTCATCACTTGTATGGCCCTGTAAGCCACAGCGAGTACACCGATTGTGACGTTGCTGACTGTTAGAATGTCTGTTGACCGGTTTACGAGTGTGCGTTTCGAATGGTATGCGTGCTGACCTGTTGAATGCAGCATACACTGTGTTGTTTGCTGTGCCACGAGCCATGTCTTTAGCCTGGCGTTCTGACGATTCTCTCGTTTGCGCTATCTTGATCGCCCTGTTTAGCGTGAGATCCTTTCCTGCAGCCAAGAGTTTGGTACGCAACGAATCAGAGCGACACCGATCGATTACTTGATCTCTGATGTACTCATCGACATTGTTCCCGTAATCGCATGACGATGCCAGCTGTCGTAACCGTTTTACGAACTGCCCGACGGTTTCGCCTTCATGCTGTTCAGCGCGATGAAACATCTTCCTGTTGTACGGGACATTTGATTTAGGCGTGAAATAGTCCGTCAGTAATTCTTGTCTTTTGAAATGACGACGACGTACCTGTTTCTGTTTCGGGGAATGTATCATAAATGTCCTGTACGCCTTCGCCCGCGGTGTGTAACAGCAAGTCACATTTTTGCTTGTCATCGGTGCATCCTGACGCACTGGCCATCCTGTCAAAGTTTCGTATCCACTTTTTACAATGTTCAGCCATTGTTGAAGGCTCGTTTTGTACATCGAAGGGCAGTAGTAGGGCCACATTGATCGGAACAGCCATGGTGATTCGGTACGGTAGGCTGTTGCTTACTTGTAGGCTTAGCAGGTTCGCTTAATTCTCGTCGCCATTGAATGATTGCTGCTTTTAAACGAAACACCATTTATCAAACTGAACGAAACATGGCCGTCGTTTATTAACTAATCCGAACAGCACCGGAGAAAACCGAAGTCAACAGGATCCGTCCGTAATACATAGGCTACATATGTATATAACATGCAGGGAGCGGCTATATTACACTTAATAGTGAGGTACCACTGTACCCTTAATAGAGTGGTTCCACTGTGACCTTAATAGAGAGGTACCACTGTGACCTTAATAGAGATTCCACAGTGTCCTTAATAGAGAGGTTCCACTGTGACCTTAATAGAGAGATTCCACTGTTACCTTAATAGTGAGGTACCACCGTGACCTTAATAGAGAGATTGCACTGTGTCCTTAATATAGAGGTTCCACTGTGACCTTAATTGAGAGGTCCCATTGTGACCTTAATAGAGAGGTTCCATTGTATCACAGTCAGTTTTATATAAATTTGATATTGGGTTAATTTCAGCACCTTCCTTATCAGACCAACACCATGGGCAGTGTCGGACCCAAACTATAGATGTGAAATAAATCAAATGGATAAACCCAATATGGAACTATCCGATTTGTTGTTCAAGATTACTCCAGAGAATCCAGTATTACCGGTATGCTGCCGATCATTCAGAGCAGAAGGAGTATTGCTTTTTAGTGTCTGACAAAGCAGTACACAATAAAATCACAATTAGTCAGCTAAACTGTATTATAACATTAACTTTGGACGGTGCCTCTCTAACCACTAGAAATCAGTCACAGTCATTGTGTGTATTTGACGTTTACAGTGGCCAGGTGTCCACCTATCAAACTGGTGATTGGTGAGACATATGAGAATGTGACGTGTACAACTGAGGAGAAAGTGTACAACAACACATGTGAGGTGTCGTGTACACTCGGCTACAACTTGACCAGCAGTAACGGTGTACACAAGTGTACAGAAAACGGCACCTGGAGCAACGACGTCACGTGTGAACGTATGTCATAACAAAGATTCTCAGTACCGTTTCTACACAATCATATCATGTTTTATCATAGCTAAGTCCATCAGAACAATCCATTTCACATGTCAGAGAGAATAATCTGTAAGCAGGGATATGACCATAGTTTTTAATATTTAAATATATAATAAAATATGTTGTGTATTGGATGAACTAGTTGAAACCCTAACATTTTGAATAATGTCATTTAGCCATTACGTTTTGAAATAGAGGAATATGCCTCATTTGACCTAAACAAATAGTATTGCCATGTTAACATCAAGCAACTATTATGACAAAATTGAAACCCCACTCACTAAAACTAGAATACTAAAAATATTGTCAGTAATTGATGAAAACAGAGCACTTTTATTAAAAATTAAATATAATTTTGAAAATACCTGATGGCATTTATCATAACATTTTCAGTATTTTCTAGTTTGTTTGTTACCGTGGGATTACCTTTTAGCATACTTGAGGACATTAGTGAAACAAGAGTGTCAATTTTATACAAAGAAGTACTTTGAAGAACAAAGAAGATCTAGCAGTGTATGTTTCAATAAATAATTCATAAATATCAGAAAAGGATCGATCATACATAGATGGTAAATTGTGTGGAGTTTTTTTATGGCAGTCACTTCTTGACATGCCATTTTTAGCTTAATTTAAATAGCAGCAATACGACATCTGTACTTTTCTCCGGTACACATGTTATTGGATCAATTTTATGATTATAAATTGCTTCAGAATATAGGCTCTTAAAATGATTTCGGATGTATTCATAGTTGCCTACAGAGACTCAAAACAGTGTAATCTCTTCAGGTGTTAAATGTGAAGCTCAGGTAGTTGAGTACAGAGACTCAGGACTGTGTGATCTCGTTAGGTGTTAAATGTGAAGCTCAGGTAGTTGAGTACAGAGACTCAGGACTGTGATCTCGTTAGGTGTTAAATGTGAAGCTCAGGTAGTTGAGTACAGACTCAGGACTGTGTGATCTCTTCAGGTGTAATATGTGAAGCTCAGGTAGTTGAGTACAGAGACTCAGGACAGTGTGATCTCGTTAGGTGTTAAATGTGAAGCTCAGGTAGTTGAGTACAGAGACTCAGGACTGTGTGATCTCGTTAGGTGTTAAATGTGAAGCTCAGGTAGTTGAGTACAGAGACTCAGGACTGTGTGATCTCGTTAGGTGTTAAATGTGAAGCTCAGGTAGTTGAGTACAGAGACTCAGGACTGTGTGATCTCGTTAGGTGTTAAATGTGAAGCTCAGGTAGTTGAGTACAGAGACTCAGGACAGTGTGATCTCGTTAGGTGTTAAATGTGAAGCTCAGGTAGTTGAGTACAGAGACTCAGGACAGTGTGATCTCGTTAGGTGTTAAATGTGAAGCTCAGGTAGTTGAGTACAGAGACTTGGGACAGTGTGATCTCGTTGGGTGTTAAATGTGAAGCTCAGGTAGTTGAGTACAGAGACTCAGGACAGTGTGATCTCTTCAGGTGTAACATGTGAAGCTCTGCCCAGTGATCCATGCGGGAAGTACAGGAATGTGAACTGCACAAACCAGAAGATGTTTTACAAAGAGACCTGTGAGCTGGAGTGTGATCTCGGCTACAAGGCCAACGGTCACCCCGTGCAGATGTGTCAACTGAATGGCAACTGGAGCTCCCATATTCATTGCATTGGTGAGATGTCTGTGATGAGTGACTAATAGAAAATATGCAAATTATTATCTTGAAAACATGTTTTTGATGTGTGTTTTGGATTGAGAGGAATATGTGTTAAAAGGTAAATACCCTGCTTAATCACAATTTTTTGTGGTTTGATTCAACCACTCATAAGTTTGCAAAAAGTGACTTAAAGCAGGTTCACACTGCTATCATTGTATTATTTTTTATTGTATGTCATGTGATCTAAACCCACGGTGTGTCATGTGAACTAACCCCACAGTGTGTCATGTGAACTAACCACACAGTGTGTCATGTGAACTTAACCCATAGTGTGTCATGTTAACTAACCCCATTGTGTGTCATGTTAACTAACCCCACAAGTGTGTCATGTGAACTAACCCCACAGTGTGTTATGTGAACTAACCCCACAGTGTGTCATGTGAACTAACCTCACAGTGTGTCATGTGAACTAACCCCACAGTGTGTCATGTGAACTAACCCCACAGTGTGTCATGTGAACTAACCCCACAGTGTGTCATGTGAACTAACCCCACAGTGTGTCATGTGAACTAACCCCACAGTGTGTCATGTGAACTAACTGCAACGTGAAATGACACCACAAAGTCACTTGAATTTATGAAAACCGCAGATTTGTAGCAAGATCTTTCAGTCGTCTAACATCACTCAGATCCGTTTATGATTTAACTATTGCAATTAACACCATTGGTAGGGACACTGATTTTCCGTTTCAATAAAAGGCAAATTCCGTTTCAATTCCTTTTAAAAATTCCTTTTAAGAAAATGCCAAATTCCTTTTCAAACAACATATTTTCCATTTCAGAAAAAGGCAAATTCCGTTTCAAATGATGTATTTTCCGTTTCAGAAAAAACAAATTCTGTTTCAAATTATGCATTTTTTTTGTAAAATGACGCATTTTAAAAATGGCATACTGGCTAAAGAAGCCCATTTCTGTTCAGAAAAGAAATATTTTATTTCAAAGTTTGAAAAATAATACTTTCTGTGAAATATCTAAAATATCACAATGTTATGATCTCTGCATCTAAATAATACTGTTTTACGGTGTGGCTAAATTTTCTAACAACATCAATTTGTGCAATATTTGCACCACAGTAACATACATAAACAATTTAGGTAATAACATAATTCCTGTCAATTACATATAAATGACTGGTTGTTTCTAATGCAGCAGTGCTCAGTATATCAGTTAGCAAATGTAAATTATACAAGCAATCAAATTAACAGTTATGAATGTTCAAATCACTGCTGTTTCACTAATAATTTTGTTCAACCGTTAAATTTTTATCTAGCGCTATATATGACGCCATCCAACGGAATTTGTTAGAATTACAAAATGCAGACTATCTCACTTTGAGCCAGTCTAACCTAAGCTGTTGTTACTCCTTCACGTTTTGTATTCGAAACCGGAATATGTACACTTATGCATGTACTAATGATGTGACAACTACATTTAATTAGCATTATGTCTTCCATGCATTTAGCGGACAGCCAGGCAATGATCGCGAAACGGTTTATGTTAGCGCCTTCTGCGCATGTCACAGATTACGTTGGTAGCACAGGCGCCATGACACTTCGCAACGATTTGCCTTGCGCATTTTAAAAATCCTGTGTCATAAATCCACAAAAATAAATTAACATCGCTGCATATTAAATGTTTGTTTCAAAATGTCTCCAGATGAAAGAGGCAGTGCTTCTGCTCTTTTTGTGATCACGGAAGATCCTTTTGAAAACGCAAATACCGCGATTTCATCTGTTTTTTTGCGATCACGGAATTTCCATTTGAAAAGGCTAATTCCTTTTCAAAACACCAGTTCCGCAAATTTTTCCCCTTTTCCATGATCGCGGAAAATCAGTGTCCCTACATTGGACAACGTGATTGTCGTTACTTATCAGTTGTCCAGTCACGTGATATTCCCGCAGGATCCTGGTGTCTCCAATTGTATCCGTGATTAGAAATCTAGACTATTATGTAACATGGTGGTCAAACAGCAAATGCATTTGGAAACATGTGGAAGTCGGAGAAAAAACAGTAGCTGAACTAACATGCCTTTTCCACTAAACTTTCCTATTATTATTCTGTGTAGAGCGCCTGTGTGTCGAGGTGAATGAGTCTGTGGAGGCGGTGCTGCTCTCTGGTCATGCCCCCTTCACCCCAGGCACTGTGCTGCGATACGAGTGCAATGAAGGCTATGAACTGGCCGATAGTCATCTGGAGCTGCTATGTCAGAAGGACGGAGAGTGGTCAGGGAAAGCACCCAACTGCACAGGTAAAGTTTGAAATGTTGACAGATCTCAGACAAACAAACTGGTTACGTAAACAAATGACCCAACTGCACAGGTAATGTCACTGTGCTGTGTCATTTGGCAACAAGATGTACGGTTGTACATAGAGTGCAAGATGGAGTTAGAATTATTTGTTCTATAAAAAGTTGTAAATCAAGTTAAACTGATGTTCCATTATTTGTCTTGTAGTTGGTGTTGATGCATATTCAACAATTGAGATATGACTGTAGTTTTAAATAAGTAAATTCTTTACCTACCAAGGTACTAACTCAATCCATATAAAACAAATTTTATTTGATCTGAGGTCAGATTTGGAGTACCGTTTAATATGTGCAGTGCTGTTACTAATAATTTGTTTCTTTGCTAATTCAATTTATTAATGCAGATTGTATAATAAAGCTAAATATAGGTAGTTGTCCATGTTTTGTTAATAAATATAATATGATTTATATTTTATTTCCATTTTCTCTTCCGCAATTCTTTCCAGCTTTGAAGCTACACAAAATAAACCTTGTTTGAGATTTGTGCGCCTGTGATGTCTGTTGCAGCCATAATGTGCCCGCTGTTGTTGCCACCAAACAACACAGAGGTAGCGAGCGGCGACCCAACTGTGCATGTCTACAGCACAACCATTGTCTACCGGTGTGCCGATGGTCATGATCTAATGTTTGGAGACATGTCCAGAACCTGCCAGAGCAGCAAGACCTGGTCCAATGAAGCACCAGTCTGTAGGGGTAAGTTGAACCTGCCAGAGCAGCAAGACTTGGTCCAATGAAGCACCAGTCTGTCGGGGTAAGTTGAACCTGTCAGAACAGTAAGGCTTGGTCCAATGAAGCACCAGTCTGTAGGGGTAAGTTGAACCTGCCAGAGCAGCAAGACCTGGTCCAATGAAGCACCAGTCTGTAGGGGTAAGTTGAACCTGTTAGAGCAGCAAGGCTTGGTCCAGTGAAGCACCAGTCTGTCGGGGTAAGTTGAACCTGTTAGAGCAGCAAGACTTGGTCCAATGAAGCACCAGTCTGTAGGGGTAAGTTGAATTGCCAGAACAGCAAGACTTGGTCCAATGGAAGCACCAGTCTGTAGGGTAAGTTGAACCTGCCAGAGCAAGGCGCTCGGGTCCAAATGCAGCCACCAGTCTGTAGGTAAGTTGAACCTGCCAGAGCAGCAAGACTTGGCCTTAATGGAAGCACCAGTCTGTAGGGGTAAGTTGAACCTGCCAGAGCAGCAAGACTTGGTCCAATGAAGCACCAGTCTGTAGGGGTAAGTTGAACCTGCCAGAGCAGCAAGGCTTGGTCCAATGAAGCACCAGTCTGTAGGGGTAAGTTGAACCTGCCAGAGCAGCAAGACCTGATCCAATGAAGCACCAGTCTGTAGGGGTAAGTTGAACCTGCCAGAGCAGCAAGGCTTGGTCCAATGAAGCACCAGTCTGTAGGGGTAAGTTGAACCTGCCAGAGCAGCAAGGCTTGGTCCAGTGAAGCACCAGTCTGTAGGGGTAAGTTGAACCTGTCAGAGCAGCAAGGCTTGGTCTAATGAAGCACCAGTCTGTAGGGGTAAGTTGAACCTGCCAGAGCAGCAAGACTTGGTCCAATGAAGCACCAGTCTGTAGGGGTAAGTTGAACCTGCCAGAGCAGCAAGACTTCGTCCAGTGAAGCACCAGTCTGTAGGGGTAAGTTGAACCTGTCAGAGCAGCAAGGCTTGGTCTAATGAAGCACCAGTCTGTAGGGGTAAGTTGAACCTGCCAGAGCAGCAAGACTTGGTCCAATGAAGCACCAGTATGTAGGGGTAAGTTGAACCTGCCAGAGCAGCAAGACTTGGTCCAGTGAAGCACCAGTCTGTAGGGGTAAGTTGAACCTGTCAGAGCAGCAAGGCTTGGTCCAATGAAGCACCAGTCTGTAGGGGTAAGTTGAACCTGCCAGAGCAGCAAGACTTGGTCCAATGAAGCACCAGTATGTAGGGGTAAGTTGAACCTGCCAGAGCAGCAAGACTTGGTCCAATGAAGCACCAGTCTGTAGGGGTAAGTTGAACCTGCCAGAGCAGCAAGACCTGATCCAATGAAGCACCAGTCTGTAGGGGTAAGTTGAACCTGTTAGAGCAGCAAGGCTTGGTCCAATGAAGCACCAGTCTGTAGGGGTAAGTTGAACCTGCCAGAACAGCAAGACCTGATCCAATGAAGCACCAGTCTGTAGGGGTAAGTTGAACATGTTAGAGCAGCAAGACTTGGTCCAATGAAGCACCAGTCTGTAGGGGTAAGTTGAACCTGCCAGAGCAGCAAGACCTGATCCAATGAAGCACCAGTCTGTAGGGGTAAGTTGAACCTGTTAGAGCAGCAAGGCTTGGTCCAATGAAGCACCAGTCTGTAGGGGTAAGTTGAACCTGCCAGAGCAGCAAGACCTGGTCCAATGAAGCACCAGTCTGTAGGGGTAAGTTGAACCTGTTAGAGCAGCAAGGCTTGGTCCAATGAAGCACCAGTCTGTAGGGGTAAGTTGAACCTGCCAGAACAGCAAGGCTTGGTCTAATGAAGCACCAGTCTGTATGGGTAAGTTGAACCTGTCAGAGCAGCAAGGCTTGGCCCAAAGAAGCACCAGTCTGTAGGGGTAAATTGAACCTGTCAGAGCAGCAAGGCTTGGTCTAATGAAGCACCAGTCTGTAGGGGTAAGTTGAACCTGTCAGAGCAGCAAGGCTTGGTCCAATGAAGCACCAGTCTGTAGGGGTAAGTTGAACCTGTCAGAGCAGCAAGGCTTGGTCCAATGAAGCACCAGTCTGTAGGGGTAAGTTGAACCTGTCAGATAAGCGCTGCTTTATCCAATGAAGCACCAGTCTGTAGGGGTAAGCCGAACCTGTCAGAGCAGCAAGGCTTGGTCCAATGAAGCACCAGTCTGTAGGTAAGTTGAACCCGTCAGAGCAGCAAAGGCTTTTACCTGCGCTACCCGTATCTGTAGGGTAAGCTGAACTCCGTCAGAGCAGCAAAAGCTTGGTCTAATGAAGCACCAGTCTGTGTAAGTTGAACCTGCCAGATAAACAAGGCTTGGCCCATCGAAGCACCAGTCTGTAGGGTAAGTTGAACTCCGCCAGAGCGCCGCGGCTTGGTCTAATCGAAGCACCAGTCTGTAGGGGTAAGTTGAACCTGCCAGAGCAACGTGCGCTTCGGCCCAATGAAGCACCAGTCTGTAGGGGTAAGTTGAACCTGTTAGAGCAGCAAGGCTTGGTCCAATGAAGCACCAGTATGTAGGGGTAAGTTGAACCTGTCAGAACAGTAAGGCTTGGCCCAAAGAAGCACCAGTCTGTAGGGGTAAGTTGAACCTGTTAGAGCAGCAAGACTTGGTCCAATGAAGCACCAGTCTGTAGGGGTAAGTTGAACCTGTCAGAGCAGCAAGGCTTGGCCCAAAGAAGCACCAGTCTGTAGGGGTAAGTTGAACCTGTCAGAGCAGCAAGGCTTGGTCCAATGAAGCACCAGTCTGTAGGGGTAAGTTGAACCTGCCAGAGCAGCAAGGCTTGGTCTAATGAAGCACCAGTCTGTAGGGGTAAGTTGAACCTGTTAGAACAGCAAGGCTTGGTCCAATGAAGCACCAGTATGTAGGGGTAAGTTGAACCTGTCAGAACAGTAAGGCTTGGTCCAATGAAGCACCAGTCTGTATGGGTAAGTTGAACCTGCCAGAGCAGCAAGACCTGGTCCAATGAAGCACCAGTCTGTAGGGGTAAGTTGAACCTGTCAGAGCAGCAAGACTTGGTCCAATGAAGCACCAGTCTGTCGGGGTAAGTTGAACCTGCCAGAGCAGCAAGACTTGGTCCAGTGAAGCACCAGTCTGTACGGGTAAGTTGAACCTGCCAGAGCAGCAAGACTTGGTCCAATGAAGCACCAGTCTGTACGGGTAAGTTGAACCTGCCAGAGCAGCAAGACTTGGTCTAATGAAGCACCAGTCTGTAGGGGTAAGTTGAACCTGCCAGAGCAGCAAGGCTTGGTCCAATGAAGCACCAGTCTGTAGGGGTAAGTTGAACCTGTCAGAGCAGCAAGACTTGGTCCAATGAAGCACCAGTCTGTAGGGGTAAGTTGAACCTGCCAGAGCAGCAAGGCTTGGTCCAATGAAGCACCAGTCTGTAGGGGTAAGTTGAACCTGTCAGAGCAGCAAGGCTTGGTCCAATGAAGCACCAGTCTGTAGGGGTAAGTTGAACCTGTTAGAGCAGCAAGGCTTGGTCCAATGAAGCACCAGTCTGTAGGGGTAAGTTGAACCTGCCAGAGCAGCAAGGCCTGGTCCAATGAAGCACCAGTCTGTAGGGGTAAGTTGAACCTGTTAGAGCAGCAAGGCTTGGTCCAATGAAGCACCAGTATGTAGGGGTAAGTTGAACCTGTCAGAGCAGCAAGGCTTGGCCCAAAGAAGCACCAGTCTGTAGGGGTAAGTTGAACCTGCCAGAGCAGCAAGACCTGGTCCAATGAAGCACCAGTCTGTAGGGGTAAGTTGAACCTGTTAGAGCAGCAAGGCTTGGTCCAATGAAGCACCAGTATGTAGGGGTAAGTTGAACCTGTCAGAACAGCAAGGCTTGGCCCAAAGAAGCACCAGTCTGTAGGGGTAAATTAAACATGTTAGAGCAGCAAGGCTTGGCCCAAAGAAGCACCAGTCTGTAGGGGTAAGTTGAACCTGTTAGAGCAGCAAGGCTTGGTCTAATAAAGCACCAGTCTGTAGGAGTAAGTTGAACCTGTCAGAGCAGCAAGGCTTGATCTAATGAAGCACCAGTCTGTAGGGGTAAGTTGAACCTGTTAGAGGCTTGGTCCAATGAAGCACCTGTCTGTAGGGGTAAGTTGAACCTGTCAGAGCAGCAAGGCTTGGTCTAATGAAGCACCAGTCTGTAGGGGTAAGTTGAAACTGTTAGAGGCTTGGTCCAATGAAGCACCTGTCTGTAAGGGTAAGTTGAGTCAAGTTTCAATGATATCACTACCACTATCATTCATCAAGTGGTGTGATATTCTCTCCAATCCATGATCAACTACCATAGATCTCCTCTCTGTGTTTTCTTGTTGTATCAAAGTCTTCATATTTCTCATTTCCTGTCCTTTCCCTGCTGTCCATGGGGCTTTTCATCTTCTTTACTACTTACCATTCCTGCTAATAATTCCAATTGGATTCCTTCTTTTCTGATGGTGTGACCAAAAATCATGGTGTGTTTTTTGTTAATGAATTTATTATTAAATTAAGAACTGCACAGTACACTACAGTTTATGTAGAACCTTTTTTAAGAATATATACTTTCAAGTGCACCTGGCAAAATTAATTACTCTTAATTTTTGTTACAGTAAGTTTTTTATTGTGTCAAACCAATTCACATTTCAATTGATACTGAGCAATCTATCATCCATTGATTGTGTATATTCACGAAGAGTTTAACTGCGAAGCGTTGTTACATGGTGGTGTTGATCTGTTCTTTCCAGTTGTGTCCTGTGGCCCGCCTGCACCTGTCGCTAACGCACATGCCGCCATGACAGACAACGCATTCTTGGCAAACATCACGTACAAGTGCGTGTCTGGCTTCAAGAAACTGCTTGGTGTCGATGGCGATTGGATAAGACAGTGCCAGGCAGACAAACGGTGGAGTGGCACAGCGCCTCAATGTGTTGGTACGGCAGTCACATTCTTCTCGGTGGTGTCTTTTTAATGGGTATGTGTGGACATGCGTGGGTGCATGCGTGCGTGTGTGCATGCATGCGAATGAATGACATAAACTTGGTGCTGGCATTTGCAACACAAGTGGAGATGGACATTTTTTGTTTTTCTTCAACTTATCCCTGTCTGTATAATAAATTTAAGTTATTGTTCTCAATTTATGTTTTAGTTCTGAAAATAACATTCCTCCATATTGTAAACTGGCTAATAATTAAGGTATGTTAACTGATAGTTGCATTACATTTCTTAGAGAATCTATATGGTCATGAATTACATTTTAATGAAATGCACTTATGGAAATTTCTTTTCTGGCTGTTTTCAACAAAATCACTGAGAGAATGGAGTATGGTAATGAATTGGCTTCTATTCATCCGCTGGTTGGAGTACATGATTTTAGTGTGAGTGATCTCTTAAATGTTGCCTGTTTGCTGTAACGAGACTGATGGAATAAAACTGTGATCTGTTGACAGTGGGACAGGTTGCACTTATTTAAACTAGATGCGCAGGGGGGATTCACAGAGAAGCTTGAAACTGTAGGCATAGATAAAAATAGCACAAATAAATCAGCAAAGAACAGCCTGGAAAACCGTTCTGAAGCTGGATATAAATGTGTTTGTTTAAATGCAAGGAGCATAGTAAAAAAAGAAGTGAACTAAACATTACGGTAGAAGATATTGACCCTCACATAATAGGTATAACCGAATCATGGGCCACCACCGATATATCAGATACCGAATTGGGACCGGCAGCTGTCTAATGGTTAAGAAAGGTAGAATAGAAAGAAGGGGAAGTGGAGTTATTTTATATATTAAAGAATCTATCCAGGCTTATGAAATAAAATTAGAAAGATAAGCAGATTGCAAAGAAGCTGTTTTGTGTAACTTAGTTACTGTAAACTTGACATTAACGGTTGGGTTAGTTTATTAGAGTCAAAACATAGGCATAGAAGAGAATGAAAAAGTGCAAAAGGCTATAAGGGAAGTGAGCAAACTGTATTATTATGGGGGAATTTAACCCTGGACATATACAATAGAAATCTCTACAGAGTACAGGGAGTAAGGACCACAAGATTTTAGTTTAAGTGCAAGATAGTTTCCTTTCTCAACATGTGCTAAAACCAACCAGGGGTGAGAATGTGTTAGACATAGTTTTGTCCTCACAGAATGAATTAGTTGACAATGTCAAGATATGTGAACCACTGGGGAGTAGTGATCACAACCAGATACATTTTACCATCAAAGTAAAATCAGAAAGGAATGGTAAAAAGCACTAGAGGAGAAATTTTCACAAAGGAAGATATAAGGACATGAGGAAATATTTAGCAAAGATAGACTGGAATAACACACTGAAGAATAAGACAGCAAGAGAATGCTGGAATATCTTAGAGTGAACTTGAGTGCATCATCAATAAATTTATTCCCTTGAAAAAAACAAGGGAAACGGTCCAAAAAGAAACACTTATCAAAAGAAGCCATTAGAAAAATTAAGTATAAACAAATGATGTGGAAGTCATATAGACGTACTGGAAATGACGAAGACTACAACATTTATAAAGAAGCACTAAACCAAGCTACAACTGAAATTATAAATTCAAAGAGAAGCTATGAACAAAAATTAGATTGTAATATAAAACATGACAGCTAGAGTTTTTATGCATATGTTCGAAGCAAACAGAAAGTTCAGGATAAGGTCGGTCCTCTACAAGATAGTGATGGAAATATAATATCAGAGTGATTCTTAATGGCAGAATTCCTGAATGAGTATTTTAATTCAGTGTTTACCAGGAAATATATTAGTTCACTGCCAGTACCAGAGGCTAAGTTCAAGGGGGTGGAATCAGATTATTTAAGACAGTTAATTGTAACTCCGGAAATGGTAGCTAAGAAAATAAGGGCTATGAAGGATAATAAATCACCTGGAATGGATAGTACTATTCAAAATTGTAGAACAAATTAGCATAAAGCTTGCAACAGCTTTCAACTTTTCATTAGAACAGGGAGTGTTTCCCTTAGAAAGGAAGGAAGCAAACATTATATCTAAGATGTCTGATTTTGTTCTGTTACATTAGTTCAATATATGTTTTACTCTAAATGATGGACAAAACAAATAATTATTGCATTATCAGTACAAAATAAAACATGCTGTTACACTGATGCAATATATTTTAATATTTTGTCGACAATAATGTTATTATGCTCTTTATAGATCTACATTTTTCAAAATAAAATTAAACCTTATGTAGATAGGAAAGTATCTAGCTACCTAGGCTATTTTAATAGTGTACATTACTTCATGTGATGTATAATGTTGTATTTATGCTGCTTATGGAAATAGCAGCTGGATTTATGGTGCAAACAAAATTGTTTCATTATTGATTGTTTCTCGGCTTCAATAAATTTCTGTTATCTAAACGTTTCATTAAAACTAAACTTTAAAATGTATAGCCAGGTGTACCTAGTGAAAAAGGAACATGATAGTACCATAGGTGAGATTTCGTATATTTTTATATTCCAACGAAAACAATGCCAATCATTCAATATGTCATCGGCGGCCTCGTGCATGGAGAGCTGGTGTTTATTCTTTTAAATCAGTGCGTCTGTCATGAGCTGTCGCTATTTTCATTTTCCGTTTATTCCATATATTTTCCTTCTTTTCTTTGCTGAATCTGTGACATAAACAGCAGCTGGTCCAGGTTTCCTTTTGATAATTTTATCGGTCACAACTCATTCGTATGGCGGTAGCTAATCCATGTTGATGACGTTTTTCTTGCATCTATTAACTTGGCGTAGCTAATCGAAATCTGACGGACAGTCCTGAATGTTCATGAGCATGCCTTATGCAGATAGCCAAAGTGGGGCCAAAGTGGAAACTGCGCATATACGCAGTTACTTTTTTGATATATTGTCAGGGTCATTAGTTATTAATAAAACATAATTCTAATGAAATAAAGGCATAAAATTACATGAAATAATCATATTAACAGGATTATTTAATAACTGTGTACATTACAATGATTAAAATTCTCAAAGAATCACTTTAAACATAACTTGATAAATCCGTCTCAACATGGGTTTGTAAAAGCGAGTTCATGCTTAACAAATATGTTATGTTTTTTGGAAGATATCACTACGTGGGTAGACGAGGGATCACCAGTAGATATCATCTACTTAGATTTTCAGAAAGCTTTTAACAAAGTGCCACTTCAAAGATTATTGCCTAAGTTAAAGGCCTATGGCATAGGAAATGGTATAATTAACTTGAACTAGATAGAAAAATGGCTGATTGACAGAAGACAACAGAGGAGGCTTCAAACTGGTAATTGGTTTTGAGTGGTGTACCACAGGGATCAGTACTGGGATCCATATTATTCTCAATATATATTAACAATTTTGATGATGATATAACAAGCAAGGTGTTGATACAAAAGTGTTTAGAAGGATTAAACATGATGGAGATAGACAGCATTTACAAGATTATCTTGACGTGTTGATCAAATCAAATCCTTGGATTATTTAGGCGAAATATAGCGTACAAGGAAAAAGAACTAATAATACCACTGTACAAAACAATAGTTAGGCCTCATTTAGAATATTGTATACAAGCATGGAAGCCATATCACAAGAAGGACATAGATGTGCTAGAAAGAGTATAGAGGAGGGCGACTAAAATGATGCCAAAACTGAGGGATCTTAGTTACAAAATACGCCTAAAAGAATGTGGTTTAACAACACTAGAGACCAGATATAAGTGTTTAAAATATTGAATGGTTATAAAAATATCGATAGACATATTTGTTTCTCAGTTAAGAAAGAAGGACTAGAGGACATGAAGTTACATTAGTAAAGAAGCAGTTTAGATTAGATATAAGAAAGTTTCCATTTTCACAAAGTACTGTAAATGAATGGAACAGATTATCTCCTGACTGTGTTGGTCCTAGTGGCGTGAATATGTTTAAAAATAAAATCGACACATACCTTAGAAGGGTGGGATACACGTAGATAAAAAGGGTTGGGCTCTCGATAAGCCAAAAGGCTTCCTTGTCCACCTGCCACGTAGAGTTAATGCTCTGGGTGGCAATCTTGTTAAACTGTTCTAGTTCTCAATCTGGGTTGTAAGAGTGGCAGTTGAAATCAACAATTGCTGCTAGGAGAGCCAGGAACGTGACAGTATATCTGTAAATAGCCACTGATGCCATTTTCCATAATATTGAACCATCCAATGAAACAAGTGATTCCTCACACTTACAGAAATCCTCTGTAAAGGCCCGCCGGTCATCGCTAATACGTCAGTGACGACAGACGGGCTGCGAGTGAATGACGCCGTGACCTACTCGTGTCTGCCGGGCCACAGACTGCGAGCCGGGAGTCTCACAAAAGTGTGCAACGAACAGGAAAAGTGGCAGAACGACGACCCAGTATGCATCGGTGAGACTCAAATCTCATGGGTGTTGTTTCAAAATAATTGATTACTCAAGAGGTCGATTTCAAATCCACATTGTTATAATATGTCAAGATGTGGAATAACTTTGGATCATTACAATAAAAACTGACATCTTTACTATTTACATTACTGATGTTTCTAATTAAATTTTTACCTGAAGCAAATCATAAATTACAATTGTGATTCCATAAAGCACAATTATATGATCAAGAGCTTACAACAAAACGATAAGTTTTTACAATGTGAATCATCTAAATGTAACATTGATGCATATCTGACTGGTAAAGTCATCATGACTCTTCTCACATCCTGCAGAGGTGCATTGTGGGCCACCAATATCGCTCCCCCACACCAACTACTCAACATCAGGTGGCGACACTGTTGGCGGTAAAGTCATGTACATATGTAACTATGGTTACGAGCGATTGTCAGGCTCTGGATACAGCCGCTGTCCTCTAAGTGGAGAGTGGACCACGCCTACTCTGGTTTGTGAAGGTGTGTCATCAGATGTTGGCTTTACAGCAATGAGTTAATTTTCATTAATCTATGCAGAAAAATAGTAAATATATGGCAAACACGTTGGTAAATAACTTATATTTTCTTAAACATGTTTTCTTAAATGTCTGATTGGTTGATCAGAGGCCATTCATCCCAGGAAGCAAACAAGAGATGATTGAACCTTGCTGCATCAGATGAGATCCACTTGCAATGTTAAAATGTTAGCATATTAATAGTTATGAAACCAAGTCAATACAATGTTGTCCTTTTTAATATAATATCACATGCTAGATAGTCGATAGAGTTGTTTCTATCAACACTTATTGCTGATTAATGTTTGCTTGAAAGAACTAGTCTTTACCTTCATGCCCATGCTAAGACTTTCTATTGCTATGTCATCAGAGGTGACATGTGGGATGCCAGCGCCAGTGAAGAACGGCCTCGTGACGACGGACTGCGAGCGACACGGCTGTGTTGCTTACTACCACTGTGACATTGGCTACATCGGTGACATGCAAAAGTCTCACTGCAAGGTTGATGGAGACTGGACACCTGTGTCTCTCACTTGCTTAAGTATGTCATGTAATGTCCACTTTAAGTCTCACTGCACAGTTAACAGTGTTATTTAGTTGCTCAAATATGGCACCGTCAGTATCCTCTTGTTGAAATGTCCATGTGAACAGTTTATCTTATCAATGGATATACAATGATCTATGAGTAACAAAATTTAACAAGAGTATCCTCGTGACAACTGACCAAAACAATATTAGGCATCAAATATTTGAGCAAGGCAGATGAGATAAATAACTGATTATGTTAAAAGATTGTGTCGGAGACAACAATAATGTGAGTCATTTGTGATATTTAGTATATTAAATAATTGTTGATGAGCCACATTGATTACAAATGATCAGCAGTCGGACATCAGTGATGTCATTGAGTCTGTCTTGTAGGAGTGTGATGTGGTGACATGACAGCAGTGATGTCATTGAGTCTGTCATGTAGGAGTGTGATGTGGTGACATGACAGCAGTGATGTCATTGAGTCTGTTGTGTAGGAGTGTGATGTGGTAACGTGACAGCAGTGATGTCATTGAGTCTGTCTTGTAGGAGTGTGATGTGGTGACATGACAGCAGTGATGTCATTGAGTCTGTCATGTAGGAGTGTGATGTGGTGACATGACAGCAGTGATGTCATTGAGTCTGTCATGTAGGAGTGTGATGTTGTGACATGATAGTAGTGATGTCATTGAGTCTGTCTTGTAGGAGTGTGATGTGGTGACATGACAGCAGTGATGTCATTGAGTCTGTTGTGTAGGAGTGTGATGTGGTAACATGACAGCAGTGATGTCATTGAGTCTGTCTTGTAGGAGTGTGATGTGGTGACATGACAGCAGTGATGTCATTGAGTCTGTCATGTAGGAGTGTGATGTGGTGACATGACAGCAGTGATGTCATTGAGTCTGTCATGTAGGAGTGTGATGTGGTGACATGATAGTAGTGATGTCATTGAGTCTGTCTTGTAGGAGTGTGATGTGGTGACATGACAGCAGTGATGTCGTTGAGCCTGTTTTGTAGTAGTGTGATGTGGTGACAGCAGTGATGTCATTGAGTCTGTCTTGTAGGAGTGAAATGTGGTAACATCACACCTGGAGAGGGAACCATGACTGACCAGACAAGTGACATGTATGAGGACATTGTGAAATTTAGCTGTCGCCATGGTTACCACCAAGTGACAGGCAGCGAACTGAGGACGTGTCTCGGTGGAGGGACATGGTCAGGAACACCCTTCAAGTGTGCACATACGTCATCAGAATACATTTCTTATATAGCGCCTCATCTAAGTTGTTGTTCTCGTTGCTTCATGGAATTTCTCAAAATCTAAATGATGTATCAATGCATACATCTCATTGAAGCAGAATAATAATAATGACAAACTTCTATAGTGCCTAAATCCCCAGGAATCTGAGCTCAGAGTCGCAACATACAAGAATCATTGGGCAAAACCGTTAACAGGGACAAGCAAGAGTCGTCATTAAAGCAATGTGGGAATGCAATTTCAAATAAATAAGTTATGTTTTTTTACGAAAGGTCTTTATAGTCCCAGATGATTTTAAAGCGATAGGGAATTGATTCCAGATTTTGTGTGCAGCTACAGAAAAAGCACGTTTGCCGATATTAAGCTTGGTTTTTGGAACAAAAAGTCCTTGTGAAACAGATGATTAGAGATATAATTAATGTTGCTAAGTTTGTCCTAATGCATGGCCCTTTACTTCTATGGTATATATAATTTACATTGAAACACTGTTTTATTTCAGTTATTCTTGCATACTGAATGTACCGGTTCATACTAGACCTGGAATTTTTTTACAAACATGGAATACAATTCATAAAAAATAAGGATTTGAAAGTCTGTATTCTCTTAAATGGCTTGGGAAAGTTTTCATTAACTGAACAACGGACATCCAGGGCATTTGATTTCTGCCTAGTATATTTTTAGCATGAAATGAAAAAACCTGCATAATGCCTCACATTCATGCTTGCTCAAATGTATGAACTCTAGTTTAAATAAATCACAATAAAAAAATCAGTCAATTGTATAATACCTTTTGCTAACATTATTTTGCAGAAACCACATGCTTGGCTCCGACGAACATAATTGGATCTTTTGTTTCCATCGGAGATCTCACTGTTGGTTCAAAAGTAACCTATTGGGCTCAGAACACTTATCGCCATGTTGGCGGCGATTTGGTGCGGACCTGCAGTGAAGGCGAACTTTGGAGTGGGGAACATCCAGTGTTTGAAGGTAGCATATAATTCATATAGAATGTATTTGCTTACTTGTGCCTTACAATGTTTAATAAAAAAAATTCCTTCATAACATTGCATAAACATTTTTGCGTGAAATATGTAAATATGTCTTGATATGGACGCTGCCTTTAGGTCTTCACTGATCCAACATGAGATCTACTTTATTTCAGAAATCCTTTGTCCAGCCATTCAAACTGACAAAGATCCGAAAGTGAAGTTCTTCACCAATGGAGTTGTCATAGGTTCAGACGTCACGTATCGGTGTGTCGCCGGCTACAGATGGTCGGCAGGTGACGCCACCTGTCAGTGTCTCGTCAGCGGCAAGTGGAGTTGTGGTTCGCCAACCTGCACACGTGAGTCTGTTTAGACCACTTCACATGAGCAATAAGTATCCAGTTTCTCAGTTGGCATTGTCATGTGATACCATGCTGCAAAAATATGTCATACAAACACCCGTGTGAGACCAAATCATCAGTGTTTGCAACTATTGTATTTGACAAGATTGGGACTGGTTCAGATCTCGCTAGTGGTTGACTCTGATTTGTTAATGAACAATCAGTGACACCAGATGCAGCATTGTGATCTTTTGTCAACGTTCATATTGGGAGTGGCATGAGTCAAGATCAGGGTCACACCGTGTACATGTCATTCATCTAAACAATTTATATGCGCACTATTTTATAGCATGTTCCCACCTAACACATCAAGGCAAACATCGCTCAAGTAAACTGGTCTTTCCAAAATATGTGACTAAGCAATGATTAAATGTTGGTGAAATAAAAAACATCCAGACATGGAATCAAACTGGAGAGAAAGGTCGAGGCTATATTTGGCGGAGATAGATCGTTGAAATTGGTGGTGTATCAAAGTTCATAAGCAAGTGGAATTACTGATTGATAAGTATTATTCTTGCCTTAATATCATTCATAAAGTAGCAGTAAACATATATTGAGTAGCAGTTGTGCTTAAAGTTAGTTAGATAAAGTATTTTAGGACACTTTAGTCTAGTGAGTGATAATAGGGTACGTTAGCTTACGGCTACGATAAGTTTGTAAACAAGATTTAACAAACCTCGTTATGTGGTAGAATATATAGGTGATAAAGTAACAACCATAAACTACCTACATAAGATAATATCTGTGTAAGTCAGTACCTGCTAGACATTTTGATAAGGTAGCTTTGTTGTTAAAATTAAGCATTTGCGATAATCGGGCGAACTAAGTTTATGTAGCTAGTGTCTCTCTTATTCGCTAGGGCGCTGTATAACCTAAATAAATAAGGCAGTCTAGCGTACGCAATCTTACGTAAAGTGTAACATTTGTGCACAGAAAACAGTCTTCTTAAAGACTACATAGACAGTGAATAGTGTAAACACAGTTGACAAAACTATTTTAAATAGCTAATTAGATTATTATTATTAAATAAATTCTGATATGGCGCCTTGCAAGCGGCAAGTCAAGGCAAAGAGACACTTGGTGTGCGACGACTGCCACAGTTGGGTAGATTTTGCCTTATCCGGCTGTACGAAGTCATGGACAGAAACCAAGGAAGAGGGATTCACCTTTCAGTGCGTGGGGTGTTGGAAGGTGAAATGTCTGGAGAAAGAGGTAGCTAGGTTGGTAGATATTGTGAAGGGGATGGAGATGAGAATCAGCAAGGAGACAGATGGAATGGAGAGAGACGACAGGGATAAAGTTGGGAATACTGTGAAACTGAAGGAGCAGAGTAGTGGCAACAAGACCGAGGAAAGGAGACTGAGAGGAGGGAAGGTGATCGGAGGGGAAGAAAGTGGAGGATCGACGGCAGGAAATGTGACAGGTGTGAAGGTGGCAGGAGAGAAAGAGGTAGGAGGGAAAAAGAGACGGGAGAGGAGAGAAGGAAATGCAATGGGAGGAAAGATGACGGGAAGAAAGGAAGTGAGAGTACATGTGACAGAAGAGAAGTCGGGAGGGACGATGACAGGAAGAAAGGTGACAAGAGAAACAGCGTCAGGAAAGAATGGAACGGACGAGATTGTGACGGGAGAGCAGAAGACAGGGGAACAAGATTACAACCAGACAGATGCAAACCGTAGAAAGAGCTACACTGAGGCAGTGATTGAGGGGGCAATGAGGAAAGAGAGGGTGTTTATGGGCGATTCGATTATGAGAAAGACAGATAAGACTCTAAGCGAGGGGGAGGACGTCGTTGTTTGTCTACCGGGGGCTAGGATAGAACATGTAACTGAAAGGGTAGAGAAGGTACTGGGGCATGGCAAGGGAGGGTCTATACTAGTACATGTAGGGACAAATAACGCAGAGAGGGAGGGAACAACTGGGATAGTTCAGAAGTACAGACAGTTAGTGAAGAAGTTAAAGAAGACAAGAGTAGAACAGATTATCCTCTCAGGAATTTTGCCAGTAATGGGAGGAAGGGGGCCGACATATAGAAACTGCAAGAGGATGGCGATCAACGCACTAGTTGAGCAGATGTGTAAAGAAGAGGGGGTGGGATTCGTAGATTTATGGGGATACTTTGTTGGGAGGGAAGATATGTACATGAGAGATGGCCTACATCTAAGTGGAAAGGGGGCAGCAGTTTTCTCAGAGAACTTGCTGCAATCTGTTGACAGTGGGACAGGCTGCATCTATTTAAACTAGATTCGCAGGGGGGATTCACAGAGAAGCCTGAAACTGGAGGCATAGATAAAGACAGCAGAAATAAATCGGCAAAGAACAGCCTGGAAAACTGTTCTGAATCAGGATATAAATGCATTTGTTTAAATGCAAGGAGCATAGTAAACAAAAGAAGTGAACTAAACATTATGGTAGAAGATATTGACCCTCACATAATAGGTATAACCGAATCGTGGGCCACCACTGATATATCAGATGCCGAATTGGGACTAACAGGATATGTAATGTTTAGGAAAGATAGAATAGGAAGAAAGGGAGGTGGAGTTATTTTATATATTAAAGAATCTATCCAGGCTTATGAAATAAAATTAGAAAGAGAAGCAGATTGCGAAGAAGCTGTTTGGTGTAACATAGTTACAGGAAACTCAACGTTAACAGTTGGGTTAGTTTATCGAAGTCCAAACATAAGCATAGAAGAGAATGAAAAAATACAAAACGCTATAAGGGAAGTAAGCAAACGGAACTGTATTATTATGGGGGACTTTAACCATGGGCATATACAATGGAAATCTCTACAGAGTATGGGGAGTGAGGACCACAAGTTTTTAGTTTTAGTACAAGATAGTTTCCTTTCTCAACATGTGCTAGAACCAACCAGGGGAGAGAATGTGTTAGACTTAGTTTTGTCCTCACCGAAAGAATTAGTTGACAATGTCAAGATATGTGAGCCACTGGGGAGTAGTGATCACAACCAGATACATTTTACCATCAAAGTAAAATCAGAAAGGAATAGTAAAAAGCAGTATAGGAGAAATTTCCACAAAGGAAGGTATAAGGACATGAGGAAATATTTAGCAAAGATAGACTGGAATAACACACTGAAGAATAAGACAGCAACCGAATGCTGGAATATCTTAAATAGTGAAATTAAGTGCATAGTCGATAAATTTGTACCTTTCAAAAAACAAGGGAAACGGTCTAAAAAGAAACACTTATCGAAAGAAGCCATTAGAAAAATTAAGTATAAACAAATGATGTGGAAGTCATATAGATGTACTGGAAATGATGAAGACTACAACACTTATAAAGAAGCACTTAATCAAGCTACAGCTGAAATTAGAAATTCAAAGAGAAGCTATGAAAAAAAATTAGCTAGTAATATAAAACATAACGGTAAGAGTTTTTATGCGTATATTCGAAGCAAACAGAAAGTTCAGGATAAGGTCGGTCCTCTAGAAGATAGTGCTGGAAATACAATATCAGAGGGATTCTTAATGGCAGAAGACCTGAATGAGTATTTTAGTTCAGTGTTTACCAGGGAAGATATTAGTTCACTGCCAGTACCAGAGGCTAAGTTCAAGGGGGCAGATTCAGACTATTTAGGACAGTTAGTTGTAACCTCGGAAATGGTAGCTAAGAAAATAAGGGCTATGAAGGATAATAAATCACCTGGAGTGGACGGGATTCCGCCCAAACTACTATTGGAAATTGTAGAACAAATTAGCGTACCGCTTGCAACAGTTTTCAATTTGTCATTAGAAGAGGGAGTGGTTCCTTTAGAATGGAAAGAGGCAAACATTATACCGCTATTTAAAAAAGGTTCGAGAAACAAGTCAGAGAACTATAGACCAGTGAGTTTAACATCAGTGATTTGCAAATTATTAGAAAGACTAATTAAAGATCACATGGTGGATTTTCTTGTTAAACATAACTTGATAAACCCATCTCAACATGGGTTTTTAAAAGCGAGGTCATGCTTAACAAATATGTTATGTTTTTTGGAAGACATCACTAGGTGGGTAGATGAGGGATCACCAGTAGATATCATCTATTTAGATTTTCAAAAAGCTTTCGACAAAGTACCACATCAAAGATTACTCCTTAAGCTAAAGGCCCATGGCATAGGAAATGGTATAATAAACTGGATAGAAAAATGGCTGAATGACAGAAGACAACGTGTAGTAGTTGATGGGGAGGCTTCAAACTGGAAATCGGTATTGAGTGGGGTACCACAGGGATCAGTACTAGGACCTATATTATTCTTAATATATATCAACGATTTGGACGATGATATAACAAGCAAGGTGTTAAAATTTGCGGATGATACAAAAGTGTTTAGAAGGATTAAAAGTGATGGAGACAGACAGCATTTACAAGATGATCTTGATAGGTTGATCAAATGGTCTGAAAAGTGGCAAATGCTGTTCAATTTTGGGAAATGTAAATGCCTCCACACAGGTCATGGGAATGAAGAGGTAAAATATAAAATGGGGGTACTGTTCTAAGTACTACTGTAAAAGAAAAGGACTTGGGGTTAACCATTAGTGCTGATATGAAGGTTTCAGAGCAGTGCGGAATTGCAGCGTCAAAGGGAAATCAAATCCTTGGATTAATTAGGCGAAATATAGCGTATAAGAAAAAAAGAATTAATAGTACCGCTGTACAAAACAATAGTGAGGCCTCATTTAGAATATTGTATACAAGCATGGAGGCCATATCGCAAGAAGGACATAGATATGCTAGAAAGAGTACAGAGGAGAGCGACTAAAATGATACCAAATCTGAGGGATCTTAGTTACGAAATACGCCTAAAAGAATGTGGTTTAACAACATTAGAGACCAGGAGATTGAGAGGAGATCACATAGAAGTGTTTAAAATATTGAATGGTTATGAAAATATTGATAGAAACATTTTTTTCTCAGTTAAGAAAAATAGAAGGACCAGAGGACATGAAGCTACATTAGTAAAGGAGCAGTGTAGATTAGATATAAGAAAGTTCTCATTCTCACAAAGGACTGTAAATGAATGGAACATATTATCTCCTGATTGTGTTGGTGCTAGTAGCGTGAATATGTTTAAAAATAAAATCGACACACACCTTAAAAAGGCGGGATACATGTAGATAAAAAGTATTGGACTCTCGATAAGCCAAAAGGCTTCCTTGTCCTCCTGCCATCCAGAGTAATTTTCTGGATGGCAATCTTGTTAAATCTTGAATAAAAGTGGATTGGGTAGCTAACATTCCCAATACCAAAATTGTTTTATGAGTTAGTGTTTTGTTTGTGGAGTGAAACATTGCAAGACACATGATCGATAAGATATCAAAATCACAACTGTCGTCTGTTTATTCAAACACTCCATGCTTTAAATGAACTCATACAAACTGTTCATAATCATATCAGTATAAACATTTGCATTGATGTCATTTAGTGAAACATTCACGTCTGTAGCATTAGTGTTTGTGACACATTTCAGGAGTGACTTGTGGACAGCCGCCAACACTTGACAATTCCCAGAGCAGGACGACAGGACTGAGTTACCTGGATACAGCAATGTACACGTGCCAGATCGGCTACCGCCAAGACGGTCCGCAGAACACACTTGTCTGTAAAGAGCATGGTCTCTGGGAGGGAGACGGGATCACGTGTGCAGGTAGGCACTCATTCTGTTGTTGTGTTTGCACAAGTTGACACTAAACAACACTGGCAGATTTTATGAAGAGCCAAACTGTGGTATATTTGGTTGTTTCATTTGTATATACATTGTCTGCTACAGCGTTGCAACTCAGCATGTTATGAATGCAGGAGTGGATGAAATTTGCATCATAATACATTGATGAGGTCTAAGGAATTGGTAATGAAGACTGGATTTGTTCACTGGAATTAATATGTAAAATGTGTGTGCATGAATGAGTTCATGTGTTTATATATATATATACATATATGTATACTCCTAACACCAGCATACATCGACCAAATATGCATAAGGGACCGCCTTAGGCAGACCACCATTTTTAAGCAGACCAGAGCCGGTCTGCATAAAGTTTTGACCCCTGGTTGCGTAGACAATATCTTTTATTTAAAAATTCGAACCATTTGTATATTTAGTATACCCAGACATATGATGATATCAATAATTATTTGCACCCAAAAAAAATAATTTTTTGTGATTTTGAGAGACGTTTTCTTGGAGGTTGTATATCCTATCTTTCATAATGGAGCGGTCAACCTATGCTGCACTTAGGCTTATTTATATAAATACTATATATATTATATATATATTTGTATAATATATATAATATATAAATATAATATATATATATATTATTTATATATATATATAACCGAATATACTATGTATATTAATATGCCAACTGTTGAACATTGTAAGTGCATCTCTTCCAAGGTGCCGAGGTCCACGTTTCTTTCTGTCCGTTTGTTTCGTGGGACCACTGGCCACACATCTACCGAATGGCGGTGTACTTCAAACAGCATGAAGTCAGTCATCTACAGTTAGTTACTTTTTTCAGCGCACAAATTGTACGAGACATTCCCCAGAGGGCACCACTGTTAAGATCAATACAATGTAACGGTGACAACAGGTATATATATATGCTGGTTTCATAATATCATCTCTGGGTTCATCTAGACATCACCTGTCCGACCCCAGAACTGCCGCCGTTGACAACCTACAATGTCTCGTCTCTGACGTACCAGTCTCGTGTCACGTACTTCTGTCACCATGGCTACAAGTTTGCCGGTGGGGATGAGGTGCGCACATGCGGGGAAAATGGCACATGGAGCGGGGAACCACCGAAGTGTGTCGGTAAGTCGGATGTTGAGCACACAAAGGTGCTCCTAGATGACTGAAACTTTCTGTTGGTTTCGATTGTATCTAGTTGACTCTCAATGTGTGTCCACAGTGCCGTAATTCGTTCAGTTCTACTTTTCATGTAACTAAGTACATTGATTTATTGAACATCTATAAAATGCCTCCCATCTCACGATATCTTGCTCAAAACCACCTTATTAAGTAAAGGAGGATTCTAGCTAATGATTCTTGACAATTAAACAATCACGTGTTCAGCTGTTAGGTCAGATTAATTTTCAAGGATGCCTGCCTCTTTTGTCACATTAGAAACATTCACTGCCATGGTAATATTCAAGCATGAGGCCAAATCCCACATAACAGATACTATTAATTTAACTAATTTTTTTGGGTTAAGATATGTCTAGCTACCTGTTTTTAACCAGTGGCTGTATTTAGCCAAACATTATTTTCGGCATTGGTGAAATTCTGATGTTGGCAGTAACTATAGTTTTACAGCACCAAACTGTAATACTGATTAATGTAGCAAGTCTCCACTCTACATATAACTGATGCAGGAGTGACTCACTCTACATGTGTTAGTAGTGTTACAGAGGTTGATGTTGGTAGCAAGTCTCCACTCTACATATAACTGATGCAGGAGTGACTCACTCTACACGTGATAGTAGTGTTACAGAGGTTGATGTTGGTAGCAAGTCTCCACTCTACATACAACTGATGCAGGAGTGACTCACTATACACGTGTTAGTAGTGTTACAGAGGTTGATGTTGGTAGCAAGTCTCTACTGTACATACAACTGATGTAGGAGTGACTCACTATACACGTGTTAGTAGTGTTACAGAGGTTGATGTTGGTAGCAAGTCTCCACTCTACATATAACTGATGCAGGAGTGACTCACTCTACACGTGTTAGTAGTGTTACAGAGGTTGAT